>DWHK01001172.1:0-11644 GCA_018247855.1 Graphium androcles
CCAGAAGGGTGCATTATAGCTCATGTCATGTAAGTATTCAGTGAAAGTGGTGATCGGTTGGCGCAGTTGCTACGCCGTCGGCTTCGGCGTCGCGTGTCGTGGCTTCGATGCCCATTGTATGGCCTACAAATAATTGTTACGTATCTGGGTGTTTGTGTGGAATTTTTATGTACATCACCCTTGCAATACAAGCCATAGAGCTTATAACTTTTTTTTTTGATATAGGAAAAGTTAGCAAGCGAGCAGATGGTTCACCTGATGTTAAGTGATCCCGTCGCCCATGTACACATAACATCAGAAGAGATGCGTGTGCGTTGACAGTTTGTCAGTTGGAAATTGGATAAAACAGGTTAAAGGGTAGGGATAGGTTAGGGATTAAAGATTTGGCGAGAAAAGGAATAGGAAAAGACGAGGGCAGTAATGGCCATCCGGCAATCCTAAGAACCATGCGTACTTTATTTTATGCTGGCTCTGTGAAGGTGTGTATAGTAAGAGCACCGTTTTTTTTTTAAGAAAAAAAAATTAAGTAACAGTAAAATTTCAAGGTCGCGTCACGCGTCAGAGAGTAATAAAAAGAACAATACTTATATTATTTTACAGAAAGAAAGATTGGCAAGCAAGCAGATGGTTTACCCTATGTTAAGTGAAACCGAAACGGGCAACCCGTAGACACCCATAACATTCGAAGGTTGGCGTCTGCGTTGCCATCCTTGACAGTTTAGATAGTCATTCCGTAGGTAAAAACAAAATTAGGAGTCGGAAGGAAAAAGAGTGAGACAAGGGTAGGGATAGGGAGGAGGTAAGAATGGCTATCAGGAATATACAAATATACACTAGACCTACTTTATTGCACCTTGCCTAGGAGGTAGTATGTTCGTGTTCGAACAACCTTAGAAATGCAACAAAAGCTGTATGTAACATGCTGTGCTCAATCACCAGAAAGAACTGAAAAGCTTTTAGTCCTTCGAACCGGATGCTTATTATATTATATGGAAATAATGGCGATGTACTTTTTATAGAAAACGTTTATAGAAAACGATATAACTAATAAAAAACTGCTAAGTTAATTTGACCTTGTATACTCAAAATAATGAGAGGTTGATAATAAGCTTTAATCATTTTTATTATTAATCTAGTTGCCGTGACTACGATGAAATAACTGTAGAGCTATTTGACGACAAGGGAAAAAATGTTGCGGAACAAATGGCGGCAAGCAAACTCGTCGAGTTAACAGAATACAGTATGGAAGACGACAGTGGCGTTAAACAGAAGATGGTGCCTGCTTAATTTTTTTTATCAAAACTAAAACTAGAAAATAATCGACTCCAGTGGATATTAAAAAGGCAAAATTTGACCTGCTATCTTTTTTGTAAATAATTCCTAATAAAGTTTAAAAACTTAATAAATAGTAATTATTAACTAGTGATAACTGTGGTCTCATATCCCTACTTGTACATCCATCGCAGACTGAGAGTGCCAAATAAAATCCAAGTGAAACAATTATGGTTGAAAATGTCACATATTTACTAAAAGGTCAAGTTTAAGATGTGATTTGGAAATTTAAAACTTGTTATACGAGACATGATGCATTATATACAGGTGCATGTAAATAATGTAAGACTTCATTATTCATACAAGTTAAAAAAATATTTAATGTGATTTTATAATGTCAAAGATAGTTATTCCTTTGCTTATGATTATAAATTTAATTATAGATAGTTTTAAACTATATTATATTACAGGGAATAAAGAAAAATGTTAAAATTAAATGTGAATTTAGATCCTTTATCTGTTAGAACTGTCATTGACATAACTGATCCGTAAGATAGAACATGAAATATATTATTTCTTAACTTTGTATGTTGATCTAAAAATCGTTTTTCGATTTTTATATAAACTGCCTTGGCAATAAGTAGTATATATATGTATGTAATATTACCGAGGTAAAAACTGCTATACACAAAATTGTGGGCACAAAAAGCATGTTCGTTAAATTGTGACAAAGAACATTATGTACTCCTTTACCAGTGATTAGGAACTTATGTTCATACATTAAGTACACATTGTAATTTCGTAGTTTCTATTATAAGATACTATATTTATTATGTTAAATATTCTTAATAAATAAACTGTTAAATAACCAATCAAAGTCAGTTAAATTGCATATATACCTGAAAGAACATATTGACTAGTTTTTAAGTAACTGCATGTTTTCATGACAACTAATCCACAAAAGGTGGCAGCTATTTAAGTACTGAAATTTTCATTACTTTAAATTTATTTCAAAGTCACACTTGTATATGTGTCTGTTTTGAGGTAATTTTGTTTTGTGAATGTTTACCATAAGTGCAATCTCTCACAATCAGGTCTTTTAAAGATACTATGTGTTTATCTTTACTGAAAATGTCAAAATACAATATATAAATATTTAAAATATATAGAGATTACAATTATATCACAGAATGTTTAAGAATAAATAACTTTAAACTTCATTTTCAAAGTTAACACAAACCTATTTCCTTTGTTTATTATTACATTTGTATGTACATTACATATTTGTTGTAAACTAATATCTTTTAAAAAAACTGCCCATTTTTTATGTTCCTCATCCTAATAAATATCTATTTATGATAAATTAATTCTGGTTTCTTAATCCGTAACCTCAACATTTCAGAGTAGCAGAAGTTGTTGTAACTCGTGATGATATAGTATTAAATTGTGGCTAAAGTTGGACATAGCAGTTTTATTCAAAACAAACAAAATATCAGTGGTGCATAGACACTCTCCAGAAGTGTCATAACCTCTCATTCTTTACTGACAAAAATCTGACACCATATCAATTTGTAAATGATCTCTTTGACATAAAAAAAACCAATTTGAATATGGGACATATTTACTAAATCATAAGAACAATAGTATTAAAAGAAAACATCATTATCATGAACTATTTAAACATGTAATGTGTTTAATAGATTTTCATACAGTTAAATATTTTTTTTTGTTTCCGGGTAAATAATGATTGAAAAAGAAAACAGATGCTTAAATTAAATTATCAGTTTAATAAATATTCACAATCCATTGCAAATACAAATAACAATTTGAAAATCTATGTCATTATACTTTTATAAAGACTCAGACTCCTGAGATTCAAATCTAGCACAATTAGTATACCTACTTTACAATACACACATTTTTATGTTATAACTTATTGTTTACACTACAATTTCTATGTATGACATCACAGACCTTTTTATATAAAAAGAAAGAGAATTAAGAGAGTTATTCTTCTAATAGTTATAAAAAATGTAATCAGTAACTTGAAAGATTTACAGTTCACCCATGATAGTCATTTAGTGTCAATAAAAATAATACTCTGACAGACCCCCTGTAATATACAAGATTTGATATGCTCTATAAAATTGAATTTAAACTGCACAACAGACAGAGTGGTGCTTAATGTGGAATTCACATGATTAATGTACTAGACTCGAACACATTTCATAGGGTAATAAAATAATTGCTACCTGTTCCCACATATGTTGATAAATATTTGCTCAAATAAATTTGTAATTCATATAGCTCATGTCAAATTATAGGAGCCAGATTACTGGGGGTCTACGCTTCTATGAAATATAAGTAAGTACTATGATAGTAGAGCATCTCAAGGCTAAAGACTATACTGACATTACAATATCATGCAATAAAATGTGCATGATGCATTCTCATGCAAAAATCAGTGAATCAGTTACAGTACTTTTAATGAAAACCATAAATGTAATAATTTTTGGTATAAGTATAAATTAGTAAAACAATTTCTGTGTGTCAAAAGTGCTTGTCAAAAGCATTAATTACTTCAATATATGTTAAAAGCATTGAACAATTTTTAAATATCTATATTATTTTAGAGTTGGGACAATCCAGAACACAATCATTTTAAAGAGTATGGAAAATTTAAATTTAATGCTTCACGCCATTCTCCGAATTATTAACCTATGTATTTCAACTTAAATAATTAATGTACAAATATCAACAATATTAAAATACATAAATGGCAAGCAACATTTGATTATAATGATGAATTAATCTATAGTGATGAATGACAAACCGTTATATAATTAATATATTTTGTACTAGCTAATCTACAGCAACATAGCTACTAACACTCATTATGCATACAGGCCAAGAGTGTTATAAAATGTCATAGGGCAATAATGATATCAATATAACTGTTGTATGATTAACACAAATATTTATGACTTCAAAAACACTTAATACTAAACAAAATATTTAAAGTTCAGTTATAAATAACTTTGGCAATTCTGATTCTAAACGGATGACTCTAACAATGGAAGTCAATCGCCAGTTGTCATATGGATTAGAACTCTTTGGTGTATACGACTCAGGTGCTATAAATGTACTATAATAGGATATTAATTCATGGGATTTGTCGCCATCTAAGTCTGCAATTTTTAATGATTGCTCTTGATACTCAAGATCAGGTTGGCAGGAAGGTATTGGTAGATTATTCATGGGCTCTCTCACACAAATTTGGATTATATCTGTCTGACTTACATTCACATTATGAATTTGTTTTTTATCAAATGAGACCAACACAATCCTCTCTGAGATATCATGTGCTGTGAAATTTGTATACTTAATGAATGAGGATATTGATGCTAAGTTTATCATTGGGCGGTAGTAAAATATATTCTTTGGGCTCTGATTTTGTACATTATATCTGACTTCATCAACTTTCTGTGCTCCATTTGCTAAATGGGCACTATTCCACTGTCATAATTTTAAAACAAATCCTCGTATAGAGTTTGGGAATGCAAAGGTGCTGGGCTTCATGGCAAACACATGATTTGCTGCATACTCCCAACTTACATTAGCAGTGCCATTTTGCTCCAGAACTAATGTTAAATTTACTCTGCAAGAGTTTGGACATTCACCAGAGTTTTCTACAATAAGCTTTCCAGGTCCATTGCTAAATACTTTTCTTGTGTTACCAATGCTCTTTTTGAGACTTAAATTTGGTTTCTTTTGTTCTGGCACTGCTTTACTACGATTTGTAGACAATGTTTTTAAAAACTGTGGATACAAAATGTGCCGAACAGCTTCAGCTGGCCCATTTTTACAAAGATATGAAATTGATGTAGATTCTGATAGTAACTTCACAGACATACATTCTGCTATAATCAAAGGACCACCAATTATGTTCCCACTGGCACCGGAAATAAGCAGCAGTGCATTGTGATTAGTGTTAGGGTAGACTGTACCAATTGTCAACAAATCCAACACACCATCTTTATCTGTATCATTTACAATTATTGGGAAGTCTATTGCAGCTATATCAGTTGAAATATTTCCATTTTTATTGACATGCCAATAATGAGTGCCCGATAAAGCATTCAAAGCTGCTAGCAAACCTTCCGATCCTGATACTAAACAATCCTTTTGTTTATCTTTGTTCACATCTATAAGGTGGCAGTTAATCTCCGTTGGTATCCTTTTCTCTCTTGTGAACCAACCAACTTCTCCAGTATTACCAACGATAAGCAATACTCCATTAACATTATCATTATTACTAGATCCTTCAATATTTTTCATATGATTTCCTCTATAAATAAATATTAAATTTTTGGTATTAGGAATAGCGCCATTTACAACTTGGATTGCGCCTGAGAGCTCCAAATCATAGTATGGTAATTCCCAGCTGGTTGTTTTGTCCTGCCACTCTTTATTAGGACAATTACCAACATCAGAGCAAGGAATACCCCATAAAAATATGACGACAGTAAAGACGCACATAAATATTGACGCAACAAAAGCGCAGCGGCGGGGTAAAGACATTTTATTGGAAACGTCAGATTGCAGAAAACTTACGTTATCCATCGTGCTCTCTAAAGTATTAACATTGGTATTTAGATCATCCATGTCACTTATGCTGTAGTTCTTAGAAGATTGCAATCCACTATTGTAATCCAAATTATTACAACTGTCCGTGGCCCGAATGTGCACTGCATTTTCTAGTTTGTGTTCGTCTTCAGATTCAGAATCGGAGAATGTTTGTTTTAACGGTGCATAATTAGCGCCGTTTCCATTTGCTGACATGGCTTTTACTCAACTAAGTTATTTAAATATCTTTCACTGTTTTAATAGTTGTTTTCTCATAATGTGTTACAGGGCGACGACTATAACTAAATAAAATCAATAACAAGAAACTGTCAAACTTATACGTCGCGGTACCATTATGTCAAAAACCTTTTTATTTTTATTCTATTTCCTTTACACAGGTTATATTCTAACATTTATAAAAGAAAATTAAATACAAAATAATTTCAAAAAAGAAAATCAAATTACAGAAATTGCGTAAAAAATACCAAAGGAAATGAGAGCTAATAACGAGCTCGACCGTAGATCGAGATCGAGTCGAGGTAACTGGTCATGGTCGAGGTTTCTCGATCTCTTCACTTTTTAGTTTCTTTCCACTGTTTATGACGTATGATGCTACGTCTAGATGGCTCCGATAACGGAGTATCCTAAAATTTTTGTCTACAATTAGAGTTGAGGCGAAAATACATTTTTGTATGCATGTATGTTCTGCGATAACTCTCGAACTAGTGCTTTAATCTAAAAAGAAAGTTGCAATTTTACATACGTACATTCCAAATTTCCTTTAGGTAATATTAAATCAAATTGATGTATTAATATAGTCTATAAGATATTTGAATACATAAACCTCACTCACTTCGCTTGGTCCGTCATTTAATCATATTCTATCAGGCGTATTTAGAGGGTCATAATCCTATGTAACGACACTACTTTCATGTAAATCTACACAGGTCTTTACTATTAATAAGCAAACTAAATCATTAAAGGGCTACTTACTAAACTTGACAGTGTGTTACTTAGCACTAGTGCCATCTAACGGCTATATAATTGAATCTTGCATGACATTTATCCCAGTTAAAGGTGCGATGAAAGGTACACAAAAACTTATTTTTTATTTGTGTTAGTATTCTGTTAGCCCGGTGGCTTAAGCAGCTTCGTTGGAACTGTGGACAGACGACCCGCGTACTAGTTAGGTATAACGTAACTGGTGGACGACGACGACACGCTGGCGCTGTCCGCTACGCTGCTACCCCGCGACCCCTACGACTAACAAGAGGGAGCACGACGCAATCAAGGGCACCACGATTTGAATCGAAATTGATAATGAAACGAAGAGATTTATCGGTCGTAATTGCAACCTAAGTACAAGTCGGGTCACCCTATCGATCATAAACTAAATTGAATTTCGACACAATCAAACAGGCAAACAACTATCATTAAATATCAATAATAACATGACGCGGCTAAAATCGCCCAGAGACACGACAAAATCGTGTGTAGGTTTGACAAAGAGGACCTCGCGTCCGCCGGTGGATGCACTGTTATTGTAACGGCAGGTGAATCTTATTTAGTGAATGAGTTGTATTGTTGATCGGGGCGGGCTCAGGCGGGTTGTTGGTTTCTGGATGCGCAGTAATATGCTGTCGTATGCGTTTGAATTTAATACTACGTGCTTACATTTCGCGTGCAACGTGACATTCAACGGGCACATCCACAGGTACAAGCGTGTAAACAAGCTGTTGGTCCATTCGCTTGCCACGACTGCCCCGAGTGTCGGTTTTTTGGCACATTCTAAACGATAAATATGCTTGTGCCCATTGCTTGTTCACACGTTGAACTTCACAACGACTGGGCGTTTGATGATTTTCATTGTTGGTTTTATTGTTTCTGGCGGGCGTAATTTGTGTTGTAATTAACCGGGCAATTGTTAGAATTTAGTTCAATTAAGACTTCCATAGAGTGTATCGGTATAGCTTTTTTAGAATTGCAATATTCACCGATTTCCAGGGCATGGTTTTGGATCCGTGGTTACTCTAGTGGGAACCACAGGACCAACTGCATCAGATAGGAGATTGCTTTCCAGACACAAAGCAAAAAGGGCGCGACCGTTTGTATTATTTTTAAAACTATTCCCAGCTGAATGCTTATCGTTTAGATCGTCGGCTAAAATCACCGGGTTGTTAAGATTAGGCAACGCCACGATGGCGTATCTTGCATTAGAATGATGTCCACTTGATGGAAGATGAGAAATTCTTTAATTTCATTCCTACTATTGCTATTAAGAGAATTTACGTTAAAGAAAACGCCGGACAGCGTTTATTTCTCCTAGCGCGATTTAATCTATCTAACCGGTGAAAATGGCTTGAGGCGAACCTCGGTGCTTAAACACAAAAATTTTTAATGTCGTAATTCACTTCCGAATGATCGAGTGTAGCCTGGTCTTTAGGAGAGCGTGCAGTGCATATTTTATGTGCGTAGTTGAGTGATATACTGTGACTGGTCCAATGCCTGGCGTCATACGAGCGTCGGGGCCATTCCCCGGCGTTATCTCGGCCAGTAAAGTCAGTAGGGGCTGGTCGGTAGGGGATTACTTAAATGCCCATCCTATTACTAACCGCAGCGGCGGTGTTTTAGATGTAAACCGACGGCATCGTCTCAGCATGACGGAATTGCAGTTGGAGACGGTTCCCCAGTTATTACTCTTCCGACCGTAGTAGTTCACATAGAAATGGGCGCCCGTTAAGTGGCCGGCGCTTGGAGAGATACGAAGTTTTCTAGCCGAGGATGTGGTCCTTGTCGAATAAAGGACGCGCCAGACGGACCACAAACTCATCTATAGATTTGACACGGAAGTCACGGGCGATGACGTCATTCCTGACGTAAAACCCTGGTCCCACGAACACTCGAAGCACGAGATTCTGCTGCACTTGGATGCTGCGCCCTAGCGTACTTGATGCCAGAATATACCACACTGAGGCTGCGTAGGTCAAGCGAAAGCGAATGTACGTCTTGTAGACGCCTAGCTTGGCTCTTATTGGCAGCTTAGATGCCAGGATAGGATAGAACTTGGCTCTAGCTGCCTTGGCCTATCAAAAAGATTGGTCGACCTAAGGGACCATACGCAGCGAGCGATCTATCCGGCATTCACGGCAATTCATAATGCGCTGTCCGCATAAAGGGCCAACAGCACGTCCTCATCCTAGTCGGGCGGTATAATTCGGAGTGGGAATGTCATTTGTGTACGCGGCGTACAGGGTGGGACACTGGCTTTGGTGCATTGCACCGCGGAATCAGCTGTCGATGTGCATGACAAACTGCTGCCCCTCTAAAAATAACACTACTAACCGCACGGTGGATGGTGGTTTGCTCCAAATACTTGGAAAGCAGGACCATGGGCCACACTCTGATGAAAACTTTTATATCAATAAGGCCTATTAGACATATGCAGCCCGTTTAAATTGGGCCGCAAGATTGTTCTGCACTCGGGAAATTTACGCTGCGGTGAAGTGGCTGCTGTTTCAAACTGTTCACTACGCAATTCGATGCGGGGAACTATTCTCCGCAGCAGCAACCGCTCAAATACTTTCACTACGTGCGGCACCAGCGTAATTGCACAGTAGCTCACCGGCAGTCTGTTGACAGGAAGATGATCTTGCCGGTCTTCCATTCAAAGGAAAAGTGTACCTTGCGCAATATCCCGTTAAACAGGTGGCACAGCGACACTATCCCTCTCCTCGGCAGCTGTGTAATCGTCAATGTGGCCAAGAAGCGGGAGATGACTCACCGCTCGATGCACTTAGGCCGGGGTAAAAAATAAATCACCTTCAAGATGCGACACCGGCTCTGACAGGAATCCCTGTATGCTCTATTCTACTGTCTGGTGGAATGATAGAGCTCATAAGGCTCCTATGGCATTATATTGGGCTCGAATTGTCCTTCGAAGTGCTCTGCCAGGATGTCAGCTCTATCTTTGGGGACACCGTGCTTTCGCCCCTCACTGCCCAGACATATGGGCTGGGGTGTTCGTTATTGCTCTGATAACCGATCAGAGTCTGCATAGTTCGTTTACGTCGAAACTATCGACGGGGGTGAGGAAAGCCGCGTGGGACAATCAATTTCGTATCAATATTTTGTACAGTAAGGCTCGATTATATGGTCGTTTTTTAACCAACTGCAAAAAAAGATTTCTCAATTCAGTTTAAAAAAAACATTTCTCAAAAGGTTTCTCAATTCGATATTTTTAACACGTGTTCGCGGATTTCTTCATCGTTTATTAACCGATTCTGATGATTCTTTGTTTATTGGAAAGGAAATATCCTAAGTATAGTCCCATAAAATTTGCATAAAAATCGGTGAAGTAGTATGTTTTTGAAAAATTTGCGTTTGATGTCGATTTTTATAATTTTGTGTCAAAATAATCTGGGTTATATACGTGACTTATGTTTGTTTACGTTCTCTCTATCTTTAATTAGAATAGTCTATAGTTACAGAGCTACAGTCCTCACCGTGGTTTTGTTTTCGTTGCATGCGGTTTTAGAATGCTACCCTCTGTACCCAATTAAAAGGTGTTTCACGTCAACATGTAAAATCTTAGGCAAATTCATCTAGAGTGTATTTTATTCGACCTAATAAAATATGCTTACACAACGATATTTTAAATATAGACTAGAATAAATTTGTGATAGGAGGCGTGAGGCACGTCAGTGTTGACTGCAACTCCTAATACAGAAACTTTGCTCTGCACCTTTTAAAGGTAGGTTCAGATATGCGCAGCTATGTGTTGAAATAATATTTCAGTACCTATTAGAACAGTACAGATAAAAAAGGACTTTTAGACAAAAATTATATTTTTTCTTGATTGAAACAAAAAAAAAAGAATAAAATCTGCCTATATGATAATTATTTCTATTTAAAAAAAGTAACGTAATAATTTGGTATCAGTTTGAGCTTTAATTCTTACACATGATTTCGTTTTGTTGGTCTTTGTTATTATTATTCTGTTCCTTTTTTTATGCAATTTTTTTAATATTTGTTCGATAATTTTATCCCTATATTATGCTATGTTAATTATTACATCGCAAAATAAGCGAATTGTTTTTAATGACTGATACTGGTTTCAGTAAAATACCAGCCTTGATTTAGGCTAACATAATACTTAGCTGAAGCCTTATTTATCCAGCATCTCAGCATCTTTCTTTTTGTTCTTTGTACCATACAATAGTCGAGTATATGCTAGTTTACCTACACATTCTTTATGATATATTATGCTGGATTAATTAAATGAGTTTATTATTATTAAAAATACAAAAAAATATAATGTTTTTATATGAATGTTTCGTCGGTACGATATTACGGTAAGTTGTATCGGTCTGAAAATACCTCTGGCGAAAATTGATTTCACAGATGTCGTGCGTAGCAGTAAATGACGACGGAATCTATGACCTACTAACCATCGAGGCAGTGGCGATGGCATGGAGCCTTTAATAAAAAGGATAAACTTAATATGGACGATAAGCAAAAAACTGGCTTTCGAACTGGTTGAAAAATATACGGAAAAAGATACAAAGCCCACCATGACGGCGCTGCGGGTAATTTAGGAGAATGAAATGAAGTTGCAGTTATAGAGTAGTAATTTTTGTGACATGATAAACTGGTATCCAATAATGACATCGCTTCGCCACGCGCCATCTCATTTTAAAGATTTTTAAGTCAATCTTGTTATATGAAAGTTATTCTCCTGGTATTCTAT
>DWHK01001173.1:0-11644 GCA_018247855.1 Graphium androcles
GTGGTAGGTTACTGACGAACTTACGTTGACGACTTTACGAACGACGATTAATATCTATTTTATGTAAACTTTGACTATTCGTAAGAACGCGCAAGCGTCTATATGAATAAATATATTTGAATATGATATTTATAATTTAGAGTAACGTTTTAATTTCAAATACGATTTATATACATATGTGTGTAATATTCCTGGCATTATTTTGCCTTAAAAAATTTATTTTTATGCATATTAAGTTTATCGTTATATAATATCGTAGGATAAAATTAAATTTTTGTATATCAATTTACGACTTTAGAATTGATACGTTACAATACAATTTCCATTTCATATATTTAGAAGTGATAATATTAAAGTTGATGTCATATATAAGCAATGTCGTATTCTATGAAAATGAAGAATTTATTGTGACACGAACATTAAATACTGCACAATAATGTGAATCAATATACATAACTAGGATATAAAAAATATTAGTCTAAAAAAACTTTAGAAAAAACATTATATTAATGAAAAAAGAAAAAAAATATTTAAATTTCTTATTTAACTTTTTTTATAGGAAATGTTGGCAAGCGAGCAGACGGTTCACGTGATGTTAAGTGATCCCGTCGCCCATGGACACACACAAAATCCTGTGTGTGCGTATAAAAGAAGACTTTATTCCCAAAAGCACAATCTAACTTACTGTTCTTAACTTTTCCGTGTAAATTAATCTTCGTACTATTATATATTTGGATACTACTATCGGTTTTTATACGGCCCAATAACATTGCCTCAGTGGTCTAGCGGTATTGGGCCATGCTTAACAAACTGAAGTTAGGGATTCGTATCCTACGGGGACTGCAATTTTGGGTTATTTGTTCTCGGTTAGGTTAAGGCCATGCGGTCCTATCACCTAAATTGTCTTAAAATTAAGGTGATACATACATCAGATGGGCATGTAAAAAGTTGTTCTTGTACCCTGGTCTCTCCCAGGTCGAGTCGAATATAGAGCTATGAGAGTAAGATGGTAGAGAGTGCAGCTGATTTTGGGTTTACAATTATGCACTATGATAATTCCTGCGCAGTTGACTGAACTCTAAAGTAGATTGGCCGCCGTGAACGAAATTCGGTCAGGAGGACAGGAAAATAATTCTCGTAACAACTTTCATATTTTAATCATTAGTATTTGTCGATAATCAGAAATACGCATTGATATTGTTAAGTAAAAATTTTGTCAATATAAAATCTCTTATTTAAATATTATAAAATCTATATTAATCAAATTATCTATTAGATAAGATCTGTCAGGGTCAAGAAAATAATTAATAATTTTAACCAATAAGATCTACCATTAAAGATAGTCGTTAGAAACTGTCTGTCTGTACATTATCATTTGTTTACAATACCTTCACTTCATATATATGCCAGAGTATCATCACTTATACGAGAGAGAAAATTCACATAACGAATTTTCCTACAATCCCGAGAATCGCCTGCAATCACATTTCAAGTAGATGCATGTTTACGACCGCCACCAGCTGCAGAAATACTTGAATAGAAATATGTACGTCTGCTTCATGGACCGGAAAATGTTACGTCATGCAGAGCACATACTGTTGTTATTTGTTGGGACTGTTATGTATGGCGTTTTTACCATAATGCATGTATTTAGTGTATTTGTTTATTCTTGTACACTGCTTCAGATTGCCTGCAATTAAATTGTTTCACCTACATGCTCTGTGAAAATTTTGTAAAAAAAATCAATATTAAATGTCATCTCTTCATTTGTCTATATTATTTTCAATTTTTACCAGCGACGTTTTAAGATTTCAGTCAGTAAATAAGTAAAGTATTATTTTCCACCCTTACAAATGTGTAACTTATTTCTGAATTACGTAAAAAGTTATTATTAGAAATATTAATTGGTTTTAAGTTTATCATAATTCATCCAAACGTTGATGATATAAACTTTCAAATGTATAACACAAGCATAATTTTTAATTTACATACTTCTTTCCATTGGACTTGTTACAGGTGGAAACTTGAAATTAAAAAAAAATAATGCAGCCTAGCTATACTGAAGAATTGTGTCAATGAAGTTACAAAATATATCAAACTGCTTCAATACTGTTTTTGATAAATGAGGTTTAATAACTGTATACATATATAGTTTAAGAATAAATGAGCAAGTATGCGCATATATGCGCGTATATGAAAATAATAGTTTCCACCAATACAATATTTTTTTAAACAAATTAAGTTGAATATCTGGAATTGCAAATTTATGATACGTTTATGCATTCTATAGTTTTATTCTTATATCAAAAACCCACAATATTTAAAAATTTATTATTGACGAAATTCAAATTTCCCTTTATGAAACCCGTTTGTTCTATGGGTTGTTCTACTTCCAGTACACTATTAATTCCTTTCGTTATAAGTGATAAAAATTACTTATATGCATATTAATGGCAGCAGGCTTGTTATCCGGTAGTTAGTGATTGCTTCGACAACTTCTCTTTTAACAAACTTCCCTATACTTAGTTACCATTCGTAGAGTAGGTAGGGTTTTTGTGTATTATTGAATTCAATTACAAAATTTATATCGCCACTTCTACATGAGATTATACAAGCGCTATTAAGGCCTTTGAATGAATGATCTGTTCGTAATTCATTGAAAACTGAAATGTTTCTCAATAGAATCGGATCACACGTAAGAGACATAGACCTATGAGGGTAACAGTTATACAATCTAAACTAAAAAAAAGCGTGACGTAACTGGAAGTATTCTGAAAAAGTAATAAGAAAAATTACCATTTGCCAACGAGGAGTATGCTAAAATTGTGGTAAATCCAAAAAAATAAGACACAGCATAATAACATAAACATCAATAGGCATTTATGCCGTCAATTATGTTCTGAGACTAATTTGGAAGTAGATGTAGCATGTAGCATACCTACCCGACAATTTGGACCTCAATAGAGACATCGTTAAAGGTCCAAATGGGAAACGCTACATAGGTTCGTACAAGAGATAAAAAGATGATATTATTGTGACCGCTGGCATCATTTTATTAGTTCTTTTTTTATTTGATAAAAATAATTAATTGTTTGAATTTGACTGCCTCCGTAGCCTGGTACGAGTATAGGCCCTTGCAAACTGGGAATCGTGGAATCCGCAGGGGACAACGATTTTGTGATGTTGTTCCTTGGTTGGGTTAGGCTAATACGCGCCGATCACCCGATTGCCTGAAAATAAAGATGATCCATGTGTGAGATGGGCATGTAAAAAGTCGGTCCCGGTTGTCATGGAGATTTTTGACAATCGTTAAAGGATGTTAATGCCTTCAAATATCCTGACAACTAATACATTCTTCGAATTCAGTTTATCCCTTTGGGTTGCAGAGGGCAGATGCCAGTCGCTCTGTGTAAAAACTGATATTCAGGTAAAATTTGGTTGGATTAGAAGCCGACCTCAAGTAGTTTGGGGGTAAGGCTAGGTGAAAGAAGAAGAAGAAGAAGAATAAATAAAGAGAGGGATTGTAATACAATTTTTGGACACGATGTTGAGAACGATTCGGCTCCAACAAATACACATAACCATTCGTTCAACATTTGGTAACGTCAAACCTTTGACGAGCAGCCATAAATGCCTCATGTCTCTGCTTGGTTAAAAACTCAGAGATTCGGATCCCTGATCCTTTATATTAGGATTTAGAGTACCAGATCTTGCCACAGGGAGACATATCTAGAAATTTTACCAAAATTGCACGCAGCTTATGTGGAGCTGTTGGTCGCCCCTTTGCTTGTCAACGCTTTATAGAATTTCAAGAAAAATCTCCAATTTTCAACCTTGTGCTGATTATGTCTGTAATAATTAAGCTATGGTTCTCTTTTGAAGCTTCCGTTACCATTAAGCAAAAAAAATATTTTACGGCACCCTGTCTCAATTTTGTTTAAATCACAAGCAACAAGCTCTGTTTGTATTTGTAGACTACTTAATGCCTGTACTATCATCATTAAAGAATTATACTAGTATACTATACAATAGATAGTTTACAAAGTATACTAGTAATAAAGGCTGTTCTTAATCTCACAATCTCTTATCTCAGTGACAGAATTTAGAAAATGTTAATAAATAATGTAAGTTATTCTGGATGTTTTTCGAAAGAAATATCTCCATCTTTTACTCAAATGAGTTGTGCGAAATTGTACTACTTGTTGACGATATTTCTTACTTTTATTTTAAAGTAGACCGTAACGTAACAATTGTTGACAAAGTGAATAGTGCTCTGTCGAATGTACAGCATTGGTTTACTTATAATGATGTAGTGTTAAAGGCAAATAAAACGAAATGTATTTTACCCTTCCCAATCTAAAAAGCTGAAGATTAATCTATATAGATTTTAAATCTATTCAACCGATGTGCTATAAACCGGTTTCATTTGAAAGGTTATAATGCGAAAATTGTTTTAAACAAAAAAAAATAACTTCATAGGTTATAAATAACCGATAATAAAAATTTGTCCTCTAAGTTAATTAGACTTGTAACATTTACATGAGAAGTTCGTCATTTAAAAAAAGGAGACGGAAACTAAAATTTTATCTATGTATGGTATCCTATGCTTTAATGCTATAATTTCATGATGATTGGTTTAATTAGATGTACAGATATAAAAATTAAAGATATAAACTCTTATTCTTATACATATGTATATAATATTACTGCAGGATAAAGACCTGCCCTTCCACATTTAAGCTATTTTGATTACTAAAACCACGAGTCTTACTATATTTTATTACATACATATATGTATGTCCACCGCGATCAAAGCGGCGGACGACTTCTAGTTCAGTATCAATTAAGAGAATGTCTTTAAAATAACGCACTGAAATGAAATTTTGCTTTAAGTAAAGATTATTTCCAGTAGTTCATTTGAAGAAAAAATGTTGCCAGTCATTTGTCTCTGAATATGTTTCACATTGACGTGAAAGATAAAAAACAAATAATATTACAAATATTTTCGTTTTGTGTATATTATCAAAAATGTTTATCAAAATAGAGTTTTAATAAACTTTAACACAACCAGAATTAAAAATATAAACTTCCGTATGATTATTTACTTGTACCTAACAGTATATTGTTTTACAATTCTTGTAACATATTTTATATTTGTAAAGCGAAATGTACATACATATATATTTATGTAACAGGGTAGTAGAACGTTTAGCTTCACTGTGTTACAAAATAAACAACGCGTCAACTATGTTTATATTATTCGGCGCCTTCACTTGACGAATTTAGTATGAATCGGGGTGTGGCGACGAAAAACGTGCTGCCTTGCTTTCGTTTTTTATTTTGGTCGCAACTTATTACCTGATACCTCAATAGAACAATATTCGTATCCAGTAGTGATCATGAATAACTTTTTTAAATTCTAATATCTCTTTTCTTTTATTCAATCTTTTTTGAACCGTTAATCAGGTTGGGCATCCTAATTAAATTTTAAATATATTAAGATTATGTTTTCAATTTTAAGCTTTTTAAATAGTTTTTAAGTAGTTTCCAACGCAAAATGTGTTCGACTTAATTAACATGGAGAGGCATATTACGGGAGAATATCATTCGTCATATTTTTTTAAATGTTGTAATGAATAACAAACATTTTTTTAAAAAGACAAATGACAAAGACTTTCAAAAATAAATAATGCAATGGAAAGTTACATAATATCTATTAATATTATGGGTTAAGTACTTCTTGTGGAGTTTACGAATTGTTGTGCTTCTCATGGGAGACAAGAGCGTTGCCAGTCTTTAAGAAAGTTATAGGCTTTTTTCTTGTTAAACGTCATATTCCCTACTATTTTAACTACTAAAATGATCCTCCAGGTTATCGTTAAGTAAAGCAGAAAACTCACAAGTACAACTCAAAATCATGTAAAGCCTTTTCGTTTTTGGCTAGGGTTAAACGAGCTTCTTGTGAGGTTGCCAATCTGTCTATCGCGTGCGTCCCTAAATGGCAGAAAGGGGAATGTCCGAGACCGGCGCGGACCAAAACCATCGGGTTGTACGTCGTACCCTCGATACCTTCGGGACCAAAAGACGGCCTAGGGCGGTTGGCCCTAAGAGGTGGACTAACGAAACGGGTCATGATTGCTCCTAGTATTCTTCTCTATGCAACAACGTGTTTAGGTTTGTGTCAAACAAGTTCTTGAGAGGGAACAGCGTGATTTGGACGTTTTGAGCATCATCAGAAGGGGTCCGGGCTTCGTGGCAGCTCAGTTGGCGAAAATCGTGGTCATATCGTTTGAGGGCTACTTATACTGATGGCTATCACTTGATCTCCGATAAGGCGGCATGTGCGCTGGTAGTTTTCATGCCCTCGCAGCTAGAGGCAGCGATCCTCGCGTCTCTAAATTCATGGTGAACGAAAACAGTGGCCCGGGGTCACCTGCCGACCCTGGAGGAGTTGAAAAAGCCGAATGTAGCCTATGCTTCCACTCGGTCATAGCGAGGTGAGAGTTGCTGCCCTAGTGCTGGCCTTTACACCATTGAGATCATACGCCACATCCTCAGTAGGCTCTCAGAACAACGATATTTCGGTAGGTAGAGCTGAGGGCTGTCGTGGGGCACGACCTTTCTTAATCTGCTGTGATCCGTCCTATGGTAGATAGCGAGAGGTCATATGTCCTGTCATTACTTGTAAGAAAGTAACGAGGCTATGGAAAGAGAAAAGGAGATAACTGCCACCTCGGAGGTCCGTAAGTGGAGACCAGGGTGCAGGAGATTGCCCTATTGCGACACCTTCTTTCCTGATAGTAAGACTAGGGCTGGCAGATGTGGGCTTAGCTGTTGCTTCGTCGTTGGTTAAAGAGGGGTACTGTGCGCCGGTATAGTACCATGTGGCTGGATTGCGCCCCAAAAACCAGAGATCAGTAAAGGCTACAGTTGCGCCGGGGTTCGCGGAAGATTGGGTTTTCTGTCAATGCTGCAGATGCCGCAAAAGATGTAGAAATGCAGGATAGGAAGCCGAGTTGTACGCCTCATGCAGAAGCTCCAAAATTCCAATACAGGCCGCGTAATCCCCGTGGTCAGGAAGACGCTTTTAGCTGCATTGCACTGACATCTGTCGGGGTAGCCATACAGGTTAGTGATGAATAAACTTCGATAGTATCTCATAAGTTCCATATTATATAAAATCTCTTGGGCGCCACACTGACTTGTAGCGTGCAGCCTCAACTGGTTTTGGCGATCGCCGCGTCTTTATTTTCACAGGAACAGAACCACACGGTACCGATATGAATCTGATATGACCTTATATGGCACGGAAAACTTTACTTACAATCCTGGCCATGCCCAAAAATACCTTGGGTGGAATAAATGCGGCCATCCTTCGCATAAAGACTCTTAGCCTTTATGCGAAGCCTACCACTCTTGTCTTAAACGGCATGCTGGTTCGAGCATAGGTCTTGGCGAGGCGAAATTTACTGCCTGTATGGCGCAAGCCATATTCCCACGGAGGTGGAAGAAAGGTAGTCTCGTCCTTATCCAAAAAGATGGGTGTTCTGCGGATTCCTCGTCCGCTTATCAAACGATGGTGCTGCTTGACGATGTGATCAAATTCGATCGATATTCACTTAGAACGCATTGTACCAACGATCACTTAGAGTGCATTGTGCCGAACTTGGCGAACCGACAATATGGGTTTAAGGTGGCTCGACACGTTGAACGCCTTGCCTTGGGCCTGTATATCTTTTATACAAGTCCAGGGAAACTGCCGTCAAGCAGACGATGAAATATCTCAGCCTAATCCTGGACCACCAGCTCTTAGTGTCTAATTTGAACCCACCGCAAACCTCGCGTTTGTTGGAGCAACTTGGAGCGAGGAGGCAATGGCCTAGGGCCAACCACCGGTGCTAGAAGACTAGATGGGATGTAGATAATATTTGCGCTCCCTTTCAATAGATGAATGGGGAAGGAGACTGGAGCACCCATGGGCTAGCGTTAGAACTGTGGTGGCCATTCGTCCAGTCTTCAGAAGGTTGCTGGACAGGAGGCATGGTTCCTTCGTCCACTGAGTGACGCAGGTCCTTTAGGGATATGGTTATTTAGGATGGTATCGGCACCACATAGCAGGGCGGCCATCACCGAAGTGCTACTTCATGGAGGACCAGTCACATGGCTAGAGATAACCCAACTAGAAGGTCAAAGCAAGGCTGAAATATGATAACTGTCGTGGGGCATCTTTGGCTACCCGCTGTGGTTTGTATTAGTGAACAGAGACAGGTCGTAGGGTGCCGTCCTTTCATTCTGTGAGCGAGGCTACTGCCACCCTAGAAATCCGCAGGCAGAGACAAGGGCGCAGAAGGATGGCCTACGATTGAAACCTCCCCTCTGATAGTGGATGCGGGTTGGTAGTTGTGGGATAACTGCTGCCCTATAGAGGGTACAAGCAAAATGCTGGGCTAACACGAGCACAGCACCGTTTAAGTTACGACTTTACGACTACGTGACGACTGAGTTACTGTGAGTCAAACTAGATTGATTATACCTTTATTAATAAAATTAATTTTATTCGTCAAATAAGATTTATGTATTGTATGGGGCATCAAGCATTTTCACTACGAAAGGTAAGCCAGATTATTTTTTTAAATAATTCCTAGACTAAGTAATGATGAGGTGAATTCGAAGTCGTTGGAGAAGCTTAGTTTTGATGAGCCGCTTGTGGCTGCATTACCGACTTCGTGGCTACTGCGATTTGAATTTTCAAGGGTAGAAGGAATAATAGTGTTGGCTTACACTATTTTCGTTTAATTACAATCCATATATTCATAAATGACAAGTAAATTGTATGCCGTAATGTGCTTTTATGTTCGTTTAACTTTATCTCTTATTTGTATCTTGCCTATGTATTAACCTGGAAGTTACGTTCAATAAGCATTTTAGCCTTATAAGCCGTTCTTTTAGTAACGTTATATTCGTTATTATAACTTTGTTATGGAATATTAGTAATTGCGTATTTTTTATAGGATTTTTAATTTATTCTAGAAAATTTAAATCTTTATTTTCCATTCTCTTTGATAATAAATAATGGCGTTACCATAAATCGCTCTTCGGAACCATTTTTCTGAAAAAATTATTAACGTTCATTACAACAAACGTTGCGAAAAATTGGTGTTACTTGAATGAAAAACAATAATTCTTCAAAATCTTGCTTACATTTTTTACTTATATTTTTTATCAAGTATTCTAAAGAATGGGCAGTTACTAAAAACACTCCATAAGATTAATCTGATTAAATGCATAAAAGTACAGCACATCACATTAAATTTTCATTTCATTTTGTATATTATAATGTTATTGACAACGAAACAAATAATATATATTAATAATTGTAGTATCAATATGATTTCACAATGCTACTAAATTTCTTATTGTGATTGCTCAATTTATGACAAGTAATTTACGCATGATTGACGAGGGAATTAAGTTTATGTAAGTGTAATTAAGTAAATGTCTATAATTCACATAAATGATCATAGCCATTCTAAAGCAATAACTAGTAGTTTGATTTTTGAGTTTTAACATGGTTGTCGTGTTTATAATAGTCTTTATAATAAGTTTTTGTAACTGCCACCAAATATTCGTTAATGAAGAGGAAAAAGGAGTAACGACTTGTGTACAAAGCATTATACAAAAGTGTTATAGAAAAGGATCTGTAGTCACTTATGTCAATTTAAGTCCTTTTGATAATGGCATGGGTAAAGTCGTTAATTCTCTGAACTTCGTCACGCTTATCACGAGAACAAGCGAGATGAATATGGGGTTTCAAAACGAAGGTTACTTAATAACAGTTGATAATTTCTTAATTTTTACCGAAAAATTTGGGAGACTCAGCAAGGAGGAGGGTTGGAAGCCTGCTGTTAATTTTCTGATTATTTCTAAGGAACTAAATGAGACCACTCTTCGAGATATGTTTAACATTTTACTTGACTATCACATTTTTAATGTGTTGGTAATAAATGGAACCAGCGACGCTCATATTTATAGCTATAACCCTTTTGATAATTATGGATGTGGGAAATCGTTTAGCAATGTAATATCCCATGGAAAGTGTTTAGTGACAAATATGACTAACTTATATGCGCCTAAGTTTTCTACGGGATTACGAAAATGTTTGTTGAACGCAGCCGTATCACATTGGCCACCATATGCCATAAATCCAGTGTACGATAACGATAGGGTTAAATTGATGGGCTCCGAACAATACGTCCTTGAAATTTTAAGTGAATTGGGTGGTTTTAAAATAAATTATACTTTTGTCGAGGACGGAGAGGAATTTTCAATCGTCCAAAGAGACTTCACTGTAGCAGGTCCCTTAAACCGTATTCGGGAAGAAAATACCGATATGATATTTGGAGGTATGCTTCTGATGAGTAGGCGTACGGAAGCATTCGATTTTCTCTGCATTCAGGAAGCATACAGTGACGAATTATCTATAATGGTAAAAAAGGCAGGTCCTGTACCGAGTTGGAAGAACGTCTATTTAGAATTCACTTTTGGAGTTTGGTTACTTCTGGGCTTTACTTTTTGGATCTTTTTTGGAATTCTTGTGCTATTATTTCGAGTTAAAGACAAATGCGTCATTGTATTAATTATGTGGGATCAGCTCTTTCTTCACAGTTGGATGTTAAAGGTAGATATGAAAATGAAGTTTTTCATATTTCAATGGGTTGTATTTGCATTTTTAATGAACGTTTATTATCAATCGAATCTCATGGGATTAACAACGCATACGAGTAATAGTTATCAAATTTCAAACGAAGAAGACTTAACTACATACAAAATAGAACCATGCATAAGTATTTTAATACAGAAAGTTATTAAATTGGTAAAGGGTAATGAATTAAACCATACAATCGATAATAGCTGCGACAGTCTCTTTAAAAGTTTAGATACAGTAAGCAAAGACTATTCAAAGTACACAATAGCATTATATTCTATTTACAATCATAATAAGCAACGATTCAATGATGCATTCGGCCAAACTCATTTGTATTCCTTTAAAAATCCGTTCCATAAGGTTATATATGCAGTTTTCTTGTACAAAGGCTTTCCTATGGTTGACAAATTGAATTTACAAGCAATGCATATACGTGAAAGTGGATTCGTGGACAAGTACATGAGGGACTTATTTACCGAAAAATCAAGGAAATACTTTTTCGCTAAAAAAAGCTTTCAAGCAAGCTTCATTTTTCCCTGGCCAGTATTAGTGTTTGGTTTTAGTGTAGGAACAATAGTGCTAATAATTGAATTGTTAATCCAATTTTTCAAACATTAATGTTACGATGCTATTAGATTGTATTATTAAACTAAATGGTGGTGTGAGAACCAAATTTAAAATTACTCAGTGTTTTCTTTTCCTTTTCCTCTATTTTTCAATCAGCAAACTAATTTTACTTTTAACTAGTTCTTGATACGATATGCATACATTTTATTATAAGTGGAACCAGCAATGCTTTATTAAGAAGGTTTGCATATCTTAATGGACAGAAACATCGGCATATTATCAAAGTATTCGGGGTTTCTAACACGTTAATGACTTTTTTTTTATTTATAAGATTCTTTATTTTACAAAAATACTTAATCACAGAAAGGATAG
>DWHK01001174.1:0-11642 GCA_018247855.1 Graphium androcles
GTTTATAGTGACGTCATTGATGACGTTTCGCCGCGACCGCGAGCGTCGTGAGCGTTTCTTGCAAAGGTAGATGTGCGTTGTGGTCGCTTAGTGGAACGCGCCCAAAAACAGTTGAAAGAGTTTACTGCAGAAGCATTTCTAATCACTCTTGTTGGTTTCGTTTGCTTAGTTCAATCATTGCTATTTAATAGCTTCGATATATTCTCAGATTGTTTTACTTTACGTTAAGTGTTACCTCTCTTATATGCCTGATGTCCGTGTCGCGCTGCCGCAGATTTTCAACGGCACCTGTCCACATAGCCATCATCTGTTTCCTCTGCTCCATGCCTTCCATGACCTTTAAAAACAGTGCATTGTATAAAATAATATTGAACAAACATAGACCAAGGGAAATTTGAAACTGTCGTTTTGTTTTGTTTCTGTCTTCACATTACTAACCCACGTGATTTTATTAGAGTAGTCTTAGACTGGTGAAAACTTATATTTTCCACTGGTTTTCGTTGTTATGATGAAGCTCTTCAGAATACATTAGCTACTTAGTGCACAAACATCATTGTCTGCTTCTAGATACTCAAATTAAAACATAAATGTATGAATACTTATTCTTGATGCTGGCCTTGTATGAGTTGATGTTACATGTCTGGTGGATGATTCGTCACTATGCCACAAGTAGTAAATTAAGAAGTTATTATGTCAGTAGTCAAGCGACACATCTCAGAGCTAACCTAACCCGACATTAGTCTAGAGATCCCGGCCTGCATGGAATCATCATCCTGCATGAAATTAGAATGGTACTCAAACAACTCGAAAACAACAAAGCACCCGGTGAAGATGGAGTTACAGCTGAGTTTCTGAAAGCGTGTGGTACACCAACCCTTTGAACTCTTCAGAAGTTATTTAACTCCGTCATATTTATAGGTCAAACACCAGAGGCATGAAACAGGAATGTTTTCGTGCTTTTTTTTAAAAAAGGACGATAAAACCCTATTAAATATTTATAGACCCATAGCACTGCTAAGCCATCCTTACAAGTTATTTTCAAGAGTGATTACGAATCGTCTTGCACGCAATTTTGACGACACCTAAACTTCCGAATAAGCCGATTTCCGAAAAGGCTTAAGCACCATATACTACATAAATACACTGCGACAGGTTATATAGAAGACACAATGAGTATAACTATGTGTATAATATAACAATAGCTTTTAATAACTATGACAAAGTCTTTGATTCGATTGTAACCTAGGCTATGTTGAGGTCTCTTCAAAGGTGCCAAATCGATTACCGGTCACACTACTATGTCTAACAATACTATGTCGGTCCAGCTCCAAGACCAGAATTCGAATCGATCCAACTGCAGCCTAGCGTGAGACAGGAAGATGTTATATATATATCCGAAAGGGATCACTGCTGCATTGGAAGATGTGTTTAAGTTTTCGGACTGGAAAGAATTTGGCATTGATGTCAAGAATCTCTTTCTCTCTTATCAATCAATGTTAAGAGCCTTCGATTTGCCGATGACATTACAGTCATGACTAAGACATTGGAAGACCTAGACACAATGTTCAATGAGCTTAATAGAGTCACTAAACAAGTGGGTCTAAACATAAACACAGATAAGCCGAAAATGATGTCATGAACGTCCACGTTGCACCCTTTCAAGTTAAGGCCGGAGACTGTGCTCAAAGTTGTAGACGACCATATTTACATCGAGCAGACTATCCAACTGGGTAGGTCAAACTTTAAGAAGGAGGTCAGTTGATGAATCCGACTCAGCTGGCAGCGTTCGGAAAGGTACGTTTCATCTTCGACGGTATTTAACCAGTGTGTGTTGCCAGTAATAAGTTATGGAACAGACACATGGAAACTCATTCTCAATCAAAGGTCGATGGAGAGGAGAATACGCGGAGTTTCCCTGTGTGATCGGATCAGAAATGACAAAATCCACTTGCTGACTAAAGCAACCGACGTAGCCCAAAAATAGCCAAACTAAAATGGCAGAGGGCGGGGCACATCGCTCTAAGTCATCGGCCGCTGGGCAGAAAGGTTCTCTAGTGGTGTCCACGAACCGGAAGACGCACCGTGAGCAGGCACATTACAAAGTGGATCAACGATATAATGAGGGTCGTGGAAATCGGCTCGATGCGAGTATTGCAAGACCGTAGACATCTTTGGGGGAGGCCTTTGGCAGCCAAGGCCAGCAGTAACAGTAGGCATCTGTAAACTGATTAATATGATACTAAAATTTTACCTGTACGGATATTCTCTCGCATGCACGTTCCTCCGCACTCAAGTTCGACACTAGTTGATTCAGTCGTTCGCATATGCGGTCATGTTCTTGCTTCAATTTCATTCTTTTAGTTTCCAGTGCCTGAAAGTAGAAACCATCCATACATTGTCAAATAGATTAATTATTTTGTGTCACATTAAATATTCATATTCCATACATTATGTAATTTTTATCAACTACTGGTTTACTTTGTGCATGTAAATATAGATGCCAATAAACTTTTTTGGAGATATAAGATAGTCTCTCTTTCCCAGTTGACCTTTCGTTTACCTATATTCTATGCATCATGTTGCAATTTATTAATGTTTGAAATCCTGCAATAGTAAGTTTATACTATTGCATTTATAATAGTAGTTAGAACATAAAATTATTTTTTTTTATCATAAATAATGAAAGTTGACCATTGCTGAAAATTGTCTTATTTTTAAAAAAAAGTCTATAAATAGTTTTTGTCAATTTAATCGTCTGTATATATGTATTTCATATCAATGGCCTCTATAGACTCTGATTTTCCACGAAAAATCTTAATAAAATTTTGCACCTTGTGTAATCTAGTTCAACAAAACATCATTGATTGCACTGACAGGACTATAAACTTTTAATTAAGATCTTCAATTTTAGGTTTCCGGATATATTTATCACCATTATACAGAAAAAAATAAAATAATTACTTTTGCTTTTGATATATCCTGCTTGGTAAACTGTTCTATAGCAGTAATATCACTAGCATTTCTTTCTAAGGCAGCACGCCATTCTTGCAATGCACCTCTTTCGCCACACACTTCACTTTTTAATGTGTCAGCCTTTTTCAGAAGCTTTGCAATACTAGCTGAAATTTAAATTTTTGTGATTTAGTAAAATAAGCATTATTTATATTTTTTACTTACTGTGACAATTTGAAGCAGAATACTGTGTAGTGTGCACCAAATATTAAAATAGGCTTGTGACCTTGTGATTGTATTATAGATATGTATATTTACATATTTACATAGCAATATTAACACTGAAAATAACTACAAATTACATAAAATAATTTAGTGTTAAATTTTTCTTTTTAGTTAAGCACTGTTTTGATTTGAACTTTTAGCTTAATATCTATTAAATATCCCAAGCTATCTAGATATATATATTTTATCAAGAAAAAAGTTTTTATTCGTTTAAAGCAGTTTTATAAGTAGCCACTAAAATTTTAAAACATTATCTAATCTATAATAACTCTAAATATGATATTAAGAAAAGTTACTTATAAATAGGTTTTTTATATGTTTAAAACACAATATAGGAACTGAGGATTAAAAACAATAAAATTTACTTTGCAGCCTATCAGTCCTGTTCGTTGTGGTAGTACTCTGTTTATTAGAGTCAACAATATCTCTGTCCAGTCTGTCAGCTTCATTTTTGGACAAGTGCTTTAGTTTAATTTCTTGCTCTAATTGCTGCTTTTGGGCAAATAGGAGACGCTAAAAGGAGATAGTGAAAAGAAAGTTACCATTTACATTACCTATAATATTGTAAATTAACAAGAGCATTTAAAAACAATAGTTTTATTATAAATTAGACATAAATTTGATTTTGAATTGAGAATTTGATAGAGATGAGTGGTCAAATAAAATGTAGCTGCTTCTTTATTTGCTATAAAACTAGATTGTTACACTTGTGCCTTTTTTATGCTTTTCTGCATACTTAATTTTCTGCCTAAAAGAAACAGGTATTAGCTATTAATCATATATTATTAAAAAAATGCTTACTGTATTCTCTTGGTATTCAGTATGAACATGTTCTTTATATTTATTCAAATCAGCACGTTTCTGAAGCTGTAAGGTAAGCTGTTCTTTAAGTTTTTGTATTTCATTTTGCCTAAAAAAAGAGTGTATATGAAATTGACGAAAAATTACAAAACCAACTTTTTGACATTGATGATACTCAAAAATTTAAAAATACCTGTCTAATAAAAGACTTTCTAAGTTAGTATTATTAGAATCCGCTAATGGAATTCTGGTCCCTTGATTCCATCCAAGTTCTTCAAGTAATTGAGCCATATAACCCGGCGCCTTTTCAGAGTCATTCATTTTTAAAGATAAGAAGATTTTTTTTATTTAATTGGTATGTTAATTACAGCAAGCAAATGGGTTTATCGGACATATTCCAATCCAATTCATCGAACAAACAATCAGCAGAATGTCAATTGTCATTTCTCTTTGAAAATCATAACAAACAAATAAACGTAAACAAACAACAGATGATAAAATATACGTCTGACATATATCACTGGTAACACAGATTTTTTATAAAAATATTTTTTTTCATTGTTTTCGTAATTTTTAAAATTTTTAAAGCAAAGGTTTTTTTTTAAATAGGTTCTTGGGTAGAGAGAATAGATGATTGTATTGTATCTCAGAATTGGAAAGGAAAATTAAAAAGAAAAGAATAGGGAAAAATACACCACACAAAGTGTTCAAGTGTTTTTAATTTTCATTATTTATTCTAAGTTAAACTGATATATATATATGGACTACTTCACTCAAAAACACCATAATCTCATAGCCGAATGGCTTTAAGTATTACTGACCGAACGAGAGAAGCGAGTAAGATCTACAATTAGAGTTCGGTCAAACACACATTTTATGCATGTATGTATGTTCCGCGACCAGTGTGAAGTGTGAACCAGTGTTCCAAATAAAATAAAATTTGAACTGCAGGTAGGTAATATTGGTACAATTTTTAAGTTCGTTGGGTATCAAAATCGGTTCAGTAGTTTATGAGATATTTAAATAATTGTTGAATAATTTCCACAATTTAAATAATCGCGAGATCCAACTTCATGGCGAACTACTAGTATTATAAGAGTTTTTACTTTTATATTCTGTCTTATATGCGCTTTCATCAATTCGTTATAAAAAATAAGTGTAGTAACTTGTTCAACTACCTTATACATGATTATAATTTTAAGTATACTGTTTATAGAAGATAAAAAAATATATACATAATACAGCCTTTTTTGCTATATACTTTTTTAACATTTAGTACTTATTTGAAGCAGCATATATTCAAGTGATAGAGCATAAAACCTTATATACAGCTCTTGCTATATTTATCAGCATGCTGGATTCTGGAGATACCATCGTCTTCCGTGACGCCGAAAAATTAAGCACGTCCGATGATTAAATTGCCGTTATGTTGCAAAGTTATGATAGACTTGCATTGGGATTTAATAATGAAGTCTGGTGTCGTGCCGTTTACAATTGGTTAAATGAGTTTAAGCGTGATGATGATCTGTGTGATGGACGTCCTTCAACAGCGACATCTGAAGATAACATCAGTGCTGTGCGACACATGATAAAGGAAGATAAGACAGTGAGCTACCAGCAGATGCGGGCAAGCTTAGGCATTGGTATGAGTCAAGTATAAAAATTACTACACGAACGTTTAGGTGTCAGAAAGCTTTGCACCAGATAGATTCTCTATACTTTGACTGAAAACCAGAAACGCCTTCGCATGGACTGGTGTCAGGAAATATTAGAAAAGTTTAACGAACGTGACTCGAATGCTGTATTTGACATCGTCACAGGTGATGAAAGCTGGATATACTGCTACGAACTCGAAACCAAAAAATAATCTGTTCAGTGCGTGTTTTCTTATGAGGATCGGCCAATTACGGTAGAAAAAAGAAGAACTCAAGCAAAAAAGATCATTGCCTCGTTCTTTGTTATTTCGCGACCGTTGTGGTGGAAGATGGAAGGAAAGTTACTGTAAACTGGTATGTTAACTGTTGTCTTGGAAAATGTTCAACGACAGGGCCCTCGAAAAAGGATTCTCCTCCACCACCACAACGCTACAGCGCACTCTGCAAAACGAACAGTTGAATAACTATGGCAGGTGTCGAGATAATGAGTCATCTACCATATAGCCCTAACCTGGCGCTCTGCGACTTTCATTCATTCTCAAAAAACAAAGAGAATGATAAAGATGCGGTGAGTACGTCGCAAAGGCCATAGAAGAAACCCTTAAGGAATAATGGGCTCACTGCATTTCTCAGTGGTTCCTTCGAATGCGAAGATGTAAAAGGAGGAACGGAGACTACTTAGAAAAACAATAAAGTATTGGCTACTTTCTACATTTAGTCGTTTTTTATTTCTATGGAATTTCAGTGCGACGTATAACCGAGAAAGAACTTTTTCGCGAAAAAACGATCGTACTTCTAAAATAAGTAAATGATGATCGGTTTCTATTTCAGCGGTCGTGTTTAGCGGTCGATAACTTCTGAAGGACAGGCAACAATTCGTCAGGCAGAAACTTTGTTACAATGCATCTCTACGTATTATTCAGAAGCCCGCTTATAAATACTCTAATTTTATCGCGCCGAAACTGTTGTTGCGTCTTTGTAATTACTTATACGGTTACGCCATGCCAAATTATGCGCTTTTTTATAGAGAAGGAGGCAAACGAGCAAGCGGTTTACCTGATGGTAAGCGATAACGCAGACCATAGACTACTGCAACACCGTAGGAGTTACAAGAGCGTTGCAAGCATCGTCCTTTTAAGTCGGGTCCTTTATTTTCTTCAGGATACCTGAGTCGTATCGGTCCGAAAATACCGCTGGTGGCATTTGATTTCACATGGGTGTAGTGCGTGGCAGAAAATGGCGACGAAATCGAACAGTGGTGTACTATCAACCACTAAGCTGATAGCAATGGTATTTGGTGGTTTATCGCTTTGTACGGTGTACAAACTCTGCAGTATTAATCTAAACAATTCCTCTGAACACTCCTCGTGATAAATGCAATTAGGGTTGCTGAGAAACGCAAGTACATTAGTAGTTTCACGTCCGTCAAGGTACCATTTGAGATGACAAGTACGTGATGCTGCTTTATAGGGTAATGGTATGAATATAGGACTAATTCTACATTGTGATTATACATCGATATTTGGCGGTCTCAAGTTCGACTTTTTGCGGTCCGAATGCGGATCGCGGTCCGCCTGTTGCCGACGGCTGATCTAAGGTATTTACTTCATAGTTAATCGCCAGTCACCCATTATGGCATCACGCATTTTTTTTTAAATAATGGACGCCGCAGGCCTGCTAAACAGCAACCCAATTTTTAATAGTATACAATGAAGCAGATTCTCTTAATGTTGTTTTCAAGTTATCGCGACATTTCTTTTTAAACAAATAATATTAAATCACTGCATGTTGCACAACCTGTTGAAACAAAATCTTACGCACTGACAGCCAAAACTGTAACTTTACATAAATATATATCAATACATATAATAAAACTAACTTCTCCCCGCGGTTTCATCCACGTTGTTTTTTTCAGCTGATAAACTGTTTCAAATTTCATCCAAATCCATTCATTCGTTTTTAATAACAAACATACAAACTTTCACATTCATAATATTTGTAAGATTGTAACTTATCAATGTTAATGATAATAAAATAATCTAATATAAAACGTCGTTCTATGCCTTATGCCAGATGCCAAAACAATATTTTTTTTATTTTTGTCTGTCTGTCCGTCTGTGTGTATGTTTGTACGCGCATCACAGAAAAACTACAATAAAATTGTATGTTTATGTATAGTTGTATTAGTATAAGTCTAACTTAAAATCTAGTATATAAGTAATATTGATACGCCGCTTAGAAGCCAAGAACAATGAATAGTTTTAGGTATAGGTAAAAGATATTCGTACGATATACGAATATCTTTTTATTATATAAAAAATAAAACTCTTAAAATTGCGAGTAAAACCACCGGCAATTAGGCAACCACCGGCTAGTTAGGTCAATAAAAATTAAGTGAACATTGAAGTGTGCGCTGACGGGGTTTGAATCCGTCAACGGCGTCCAGTAGGTTTATTTTTATGTATTTATATCTTTACATATATAATTCTTCTGTAAGTGTATATGTCACTGAACTTCTTGTTAGTTAGCTAGTGTTATTATATCGTCACCACGTTCATTCATTATATATATATTCTTTATACTTGGTTAGGCACAGCACAAATATTTTAAAATATTAAATGTAATGACCATTTTTTTGATAATATCTGTCTCAATTGTTATAAAATGATGAGTTGTATTCTTTATGAAAATATGTGCTATACATACTTCTTAATTCATTTGATCATGTAAAATTTCTTGAAATAGCGCCAAAAGAATACATTCGGTCCTCTAAAAATAACTTCTCGTTGGTTCAGTATCGCGCTATCGCAGCGGCACATTGCTGCTACTGAAATCTTTGATTTCTGAAATAGTTCTATTTAATAAAATGAGTGTCCGTACAGCGTCATTACCGTGTCCTATATGTTTAAATACTGGAGTTTTCGACTCTGTACAAACATTAAAAGATAGATTAATATACGTGTCAACTAATAATATATCGTGCCCAATATGTCAAGAATTAATAACGGGATTGGACAAGCTTACTATACATTTGTTTAGTCATATACAATTTTTATCATGTAAAGACTCACAACAAACTAACGAAAAGACGATATCGAAACACGACAAAAAGCAAGAAAACGAAATGCCTGCAGCAACGCAAAAGAAAATCAAAACGTCCGGAGCTAAAAATAAAGCATCAACTTCTTCGACGCCAGTTAAATTTGTTAAGATATATCCAAAACTGCCAGTGATAGCTTTGAATACAGTTCCAATTATAGATATATCTCAAAATCCTGTCGACGGAAGCGTACAGACTAATAATAATTCAGTGTATGTTCCAAACGTAAAAGTTGAATCTACATTGATAAAAGCTAAAAGTACATGCGATGTTTGTGGATTACATTTCGTTGATTTAGAGGTTTTAAAAATGCATAAATGTCTGTTGCCTAAGCATAATGGAGAGGAAACTGATAATAACGATACTAGGTACAATTGTCATTTATGCCCGAAAAGCTTTAAAATGCGTGGTTCCTTGATGGTACACTTACGAGTAGCTCATTATGGTTTCTCGTCTGTACATTCAAAAGAAAATACAACTGATGTAATAGAGAAAAACGACAAGGTTAGCACAGAAGAAAAACTTGTATCCATAGCAAGAAATGATGGAAAACAATGGCAATGCGATGTTTGTCGTAAAGGTTTCACAACGAAGTATTTTCTAAAGAAACATAAACGACTTCATACAGGTTAAACATATTGGTTTCAAATTTGAGGTAATACTACTAACAAAATGTTTAAATCATTATGCGGAGTAAACCATTTTAAGAGCTTTGCGGGTCCATATTTCATAAAAGCGCACTTACCTTTAACCAGTGCCATTAATCATTGCGCTTCATAGTTTAAATTTCTCTCGATTTATCGTAAATATTCATTTTTGGACTTCTAAAGGCATTTGTATGAATATTTGTTTGGTTTCAGGTGAAACGCCATATGCGTGCAAACAATGTAATAAAACGTTTACATTTCAACAATCGTACCATAAGCATCTCTTATATCATAATGATGAGAAGCCTCACATTTGTAACTACTGTGGACGAGCTTTTAAAGAATTATCTACCTTGCACAATCATCAGAGAATCCATACAGGCGAAAAGCCGTTCTCCTGTGAAACATGTGGTAATACAATTGAACTAAAATTATCTTAAATTTGCCCACAACCATACGATTTAAGGTTAAATAATTATTAATCTCTACCCTATATTAATCTATATTAATTTCATAATTGTTGATAGTCATTAGAAGTGTAACGGGCCTCAAGACCTTGGCCTATAATGCAATTACTTGATCACGAATGAGATAGTCCTAATTAAGAACTTTTAATTTTTAATTTCAGGTAAATGTTTTCGCCAAAGGGTTTCCTACTTAGTTCACCGAAGAATACACACTGGAGTTATGCCATACAAGTGTACAGCCTGTGAGAAAAATTTCCGATATAAGGTAGGTTAGGTATTATAGTAATTAAATAGTTTTCCTATCGAATATCAGTTACAGTAGCGATTTAAAAATAGCCCTGATGAACGGTAATAGCTTTTTTTTAAATCTATCTTAAATATGATATTCATTCCAGGTATCTCAAAGAACTCATAAGTGCCAAGCACAACCGCCGGGGACAGTTGTTCGACAGTCCGGTGATTTAGTAGAAAAACTAAAAAAGAAAAACGTCGGTGGAAAAGAAACTCCCAAAAACACAGAGCATAATGATAATAATGTTAGTTATGTAGAAGTTTCCGAAGCTAACGCTGAACTTGTTCGGTCAGGGGCGAAGTTATCCTTAGAAGATATGGAGTCTGAGAGCTTTTCAATAATAGCGGAAGCTTTTAATGACGAAAATCAAGATGTTGATCAACCCCGTGATTCTAATTCGACAAAAGAAATAACTAGCGGAAACGTTACAGACTGTAAAAGTTATGAAATATTTCCAACCAATATTGAAGATTTTATTGATTCAGTTCCAATAAATGATAAAAATATACCATCACCGTCAGAAATCTTAAAAAATCTGTGCTTAAGTAGCGACGATATCTATATAGGGACTAATTAATTCTCAGTGTTAGAGATATTAACGAAACATAATAAATATAAAATAAATGTATTTTCACAATATTTGGAATATGTTTATATGACAATCACGTGTCGACTTGTATATGAAATTTCCATAAATTTCTTAGTGTACAGTGAGGGTGACATTTCAAGTTCGCGTCAGGCAAAAGCGTGTCAAACAAGCATCTATTATTTTCCCAGAAAATAAAAAAAAATACCGACATCAACCGCCTCAAAGGTGGACTTTCGTGATGTATTTTCAACTTCAACTATTTGATTAATAACTTAAAAACTACTAGTGAGATCTTAATCAAATTTAAATAAAACCACACGGGAATTTCCAGCTTTCAAATAAAAAAAGAATCATAAACATCGGTTCATCCTGTTGAAAGTGCCGATGTAACAAACATAAAAAAATACAGTCGAATTGAAAATCAAAAAAAATTGAAAAATCTAAAATTTTCAACGCTTACTTTTTGCAGGTATATAAAATACTATATATATATAAGCAATTGCAGTTTTAAAGAAGAATATAGCAAGAGAACTGGATTCGAATCCTATTTCTGCTTTTAAAGATAGGTCCTTGGGCAGAGAACGGAAGGATAAGGAAAGGCAGAGGGTTAGCGAGGTAAACATGGACAATCTGAGAGGTAGTCTATAAGAACATCAACAGCTGCATCTAAGATGTTTTCTGACGATAGGTTTTGTTTTAAGACCGACTGGCGACTTAACCAGTTCTTGTGTTATTTCCTAATCTTTTTTTCTTTTTCCTTATGTTGAACAAAGAGGCTAAGTGCCTAAAGTATCTCAGTACCCAATTTATTTAGTTGTAATATATTGATATATATATATTGATGAAATTGAATC
>DWHK01001175.1:0-11637 GCA_018247855.1 Graphium androcles
CAAAGGATTCGAAACGTCGGGTGATAAAATTTAAAATAAACCGCGATATAATCCGTAAAGTTGTTTAATTTAAAACTGCACCAATGAAATCGTCATTTTCTCAATTGCAATTTTAAGTGCTGATGTAACACATGCTCGGCGGTGAAGGAAAAACATGGTGAGGAAACTTGCTTATCTAATATGTGAAGTTCGCCAATCCGTACTGGGGCCGCGTGGCGGACTATGACCTATACCCTCTGCCTAGAGGAGGCGTTTGCCCAGCAGTGGGACAACTTCAAAATAGGCTGTTTCTTTACTTTTTACTTTGACAATATTGATGAAATGTGCTAATAGGTAAAACAATAAGAAACCCATCACTTACAACCCGTCTGCTACAATAGGGACATATTTTGAAAACGTGTTCATGGTATATCTTTTAGCACGCTCGACTGCCTAAACTATTTCAACGGGTTCAAACACACAAGGTGTGGTTGAGATTCCTAAGTCGTGAAATTATTTGAGCCATTACATGAAAAACACCGATTTCCAATACTACTTATAGGATTTTACACTTCATTGATATTTTTTCCCGAAAAATATAGTCAAACTTAGTCAGAAAAATGTATATTCAAGAAATAACAAAAGATAGGATCCCCGCCTTTGATTTCACATTTTATTCAGCTTACTTTTAAGGTAACAAGTACACATTAATTAATAGAAAAAATAAATAAAAGTCGGGTTCTTTGATTTTTAATCAATTTGTTATCATTTATTAAAGACTTAAAATTTTTAAAGTTCATTAAAACCTCGCACATCTAGTAAAATTTTCACGTATCAAAAAACCATAAAAACATCTTTGTTATCAATCGTTTATAACATACGTTACACTAAAACAAAGAAATCATCTAATCACTGCCATCGGGTAACTAAGTGAATCAATTGCATTCGTCACAGATCAAATGAATATTTTAAAGTAATTTGATATGTATGGTGATAAGAATGTACTCAGAATTGCTATAATAAGAGTGAACGCGAGCACATGAACTGCACAGCTGGGGTCAGATTCCGACAACACTCAACATGAAGGTTTTATTGGTGTTTTGTAAGTTTTTTTTAATTAACCTATTTTTAGCTCTAACATTGATCTTTTGAACGTATGCGTAAAGGCGATATTAAAACCAATTTTGCAGTAGGTTACCAACTTTTGTCAACACGCAAAAATATTTTTCTATGTGTATCCCGTATAATAATTCTTCTTAATCCTTTTACCTAAAATCATAGAAAGGTTGACAAGCGAGAAGACGGTTCACCTGATATTAAATGATCCCGTCGTCCATGGACACACACAACTTCCGAAGTAGCGTGTGCGTTGCCTGCTTTGGAAATTGGAAAAAACGGGTTAAAGGGTAGGATGGGTCAGGGTTATATTAAGGATTCGGCGGGAAAAGGAGTGGGAAAAAAAAGGGCAGGAATGGTCATCCGGCTAACCTAAGAGCCGTGCATTCTTTATTTTATCGCATTGCACGAAGTGGGTATGGAGCCGATATTCCAGACACTTAAAATTCTTGGTATCATCTGTATGTTCGTATATAGTACTATCAACAGATACAACAACACTTCCCCTGTCGAAGACCAGAAAAGATATGCTGTTAGAACTACAAAGGCTGTTTATGCTATTATGTTAAAAAAGCCAGAATTCGTCGAAACCCCATTAGGAAGGAAAAAATCTTATCGCGAGAAATGAAGATTCCCGCTAGGACTCTGCCGCTTAATATAAAACAAGACCTGAAGCTCGGTTCTTATCGTCCATATACAGGACATGCCTTAAATCAATCTTTACAATTAAAGAGAGCGGATCGATCAAAACGTCTTCTGTCGCGATATGCAGGTGAAAGGCACAGAATTTATTAATTTAAACATTTTCACGATTGAAGAACACTGCAAAAACCAAAATGGTAAAGTGTATAGTGTCTCTTCGGAATTTGTGAGTGTTCATGGGCGACGGGATGATTTAACATCAGGTGAACCGTATGCTCGCTTGCCAACCTTTCCAACCAAAACACAAGACGAACGGGTGAAATTGCGGAAACAGTCAGTAACTCGTGTTGATTTACAGTAACCACTGTGGGAGTCGCCTTTGGGATGGTCCGCTACTGCGGTTGCCCACCAGACAGCCCAGTTTGCGGCAGTAACATGAAAACGTACGACGGGGTGTGCGACATGAACTGCAATCAGCCCCCCTCGAACAATGTCTACGTGATATACAACGGGAGTTGCCAAGACCTGTTGAACGTTCTCGGGGGCGGACCGAAGATTATCGTCGGCGGACCAAAAACTGTGCCATGGTTTCTTGTCAAACCACGACCGTAAATAAAATGTGAGGGATTGCTGTTGTCTTCAAATATATGCAACCGTTGGTTGGTGACGTATGCTGTTTTATTTTAAAAAGAGCATCTAACAAAAAGATGAGTAGCCACCACAGTCGTTCCAGTTAGGACAGAGCCTGTTCGTTGTAGTCACTTTAGCTTAATCGAGCATACCAAATTCGAAGATATTGATGAAATGTGGTAATACGAAAAACAATAAGAAACCCGTCACTTTACTACCCATCTGCTAAAAGTGGGATATATTTTGAAAATGGTAAACGTTTTAGCACGCTCAACGGTCAATACCATATTATATAACTACAACGGATTTAAACACACAAGGTATGGTTGAGATTAGAGTGTGGATTTCCCGCAATTCCCATGGGAAGCTATTACATGAGAAACACTGATTTCCAATACTACTTATGCAATTTTACACATCATTGATATTTATGCTTTGATATTTTTTCCCGACAAATATAGCCAAAATTAGTCAGAAATATAATATAATGTATAATCAATAAAAGATAGGATTCCCGTCTTTGCCTTCACATTTTATTCAGCTTACTTTTAAGGCAACAAGTACAAGTTAGTTAATAAGCAAAGAACCCAACTGTTCTTTGATTTTTATCATTTGAAAGGCCTTTAAGCTAAATTATATGCATTTATGAATACAATAAAGGAAGGAGTTAAAATTTTTAAAGTTCATTAATCCTCGCACATCTAGCAAATTTTTTCACTTATCAAAAAACCATAAAAACACCTTTGTTATCGATCGTTAATAACATTCGTAACACTACAACAAAGAAGTCATCTAATCACTGCCGTCGGTAACTAGGTGAATCAATTGCATTCGTCACAGATCAAATTAATATTTTCAAGTCATTGGATAAATATGGTGAATGTACTCAGAATTGTTATAATAAGAGTGAACGCGAGCACATGAACTGTACAGCTGGGGCCAGATTCCGACAACACTCAACATGAAGGTTTTATTGGTGTTTTGTAAGTTTATTTTATCAACATACTTTTTGACCGAGCGAGCGAAGCGAGTGAGGTCTACAATTACAATTGGGGGCGAAAACTAATTTTATGTATGTATGTATGTATGTAACGCGATAACTCTCGAAACAGTAATCCAATTAAAATGAAATTTGGAATATATATAGGTAATATTAGTAACATTTTTAAGTTAAGTAAGTAAAATCGGTTCAGTAGTCTAAGAGATATTAAAATAAATGTAAAACAAAATAATCGCGAGAACTAAGTTCGCGGCGAACTAATAGTATTACCTATATATGTACATTCCAATTTTAAAGCGAGTAAGGTATCCAATTACATTTAGTTGTTAACACAAGTAAATGTACTGTAACGTTGGGCATAAAAATCGGTTCAGTACTTTATGAGATATTTAAAAAAAGTGAATAAATTCCAATTAATAAAAGAATCGCGAGGTCCACGTTCGCGGCGAACTACTAATTATACATAAATCCGAGCCAACAAACGTTATAAAACATTATTCAAATTAAGGTAACCTCATACACCAAATTTTCCGCATAACATAACGTAGTTTGAACTAAAGATTTATCTATACGCATAACAAAATTGTATCGTGCTGGTGTCTGTACATAGAAAATATATACAAACCGTATTTTTAAAAGCAACAGTATCCAAAAAATATTTTTTTAGAATTTTTGTCTGTCTACCGTGTGTATGTTTGTATGCCCCATCACACAAAAACTACCGTGTGAAATTGGATATGGTTGTCATAGTTGTATTGGTGAAGGTTTAACTTAAATCTCGTATATGTTCTATACTGATACGCCGCTTAGAACCCGAGAAAAACAAAGAAACTTGGTTTCAGGTATAGTTCTCGCACGAATGTCTATTTCACCGTCTAAACTAGTAGTTCGCCACGAACTTGGACCTCGCGGTCAATTTGTTTTACATTTACTTCAATATCTCTTAAGCTACTGAACCGATTTTGATGCCCAACGAACTTAAAAATTGTACTAATATTACCTACATATATTCCAGATTTCATTGAAATTGAAGCATTGGTTCGAGAGTTATCGCGTTAGATACATACATACATAAAATGGCTTTTTGCCCCCAACTGTAATAGTAAACCTCACTCCCTTAGCTCATTCGGTCAATCAAATGAACGTCATTTGAAAGATTAAAGATTTCATAGCGTTCTTTGTAAAGATTTACATTTATCTTTTTGGTTTTTTATAATAACGCTTCCGAACCAAGTCATAAAGCTTAATATGGCAAAAAGAAAAATTCATACAACACTGCTAAAATTGAACGCTTTAGCTTCAGCCAATTAAATTTCAAAGCTCCAAGAGAAACTCACTTTGGCTATTTGATTAAAAGGGATCCGCGACTAATGAAACTAGCGTCAGAGAGATATTTGATAAAGTGATTTTCGTATCTAAGTTGCAAGCAAATTTATTATTGGCCTATTTAAAAATTAAATTTTCATAGAAACTATCTAGACCAAGCCAATTAACGCAATTATTGGATACGAATAACTAACTAATGTAGTTATATTAATTTTTGAATATTATTGAATAGCTAACTAATATATTTGTATTAATGTATAATAACTAAATGACTAGCTAACGTCCATGGCTTTTCACCACAACCAACTCTTCGCATTGGTGAAAGAATTTATAAATTCGGATGAATATTTATGTAGATCAAGGATCGCACATCCAAATATATATATTTTACATTTTTAACTATCAGCAACCATGAATGCAAATATACCCAAGTCCTGAATCGAACAAGAACTGAATGGTACTCCTACCTACATTTAAAACGCTTCACAAATGAATCGGTATAATTTTGTACACCCAACGAAATCTAGAATCCGTGCTGGAGATGACATTTAACAACAAAACAGCGAAACAACCCATTTATTTACATTTCTGGAAAGCGTCACAAGCGTGTTGCAAGAGTCAAGTTTATGGTCAATAATAATCCATCTCCAAACGAGTTTAACTGTTTACACGTCTTTCTTCTAAAATAAAAGGAGCCCAAGTTACTCCTTCTTACACCATCAGCTATCTGCCACTCCATTTCCCGTTAAAATCGGTCTCACCATTTCGGATTAGCCTAGCCTACCTAAACAGACAAAATCCTCTCAACACATTTCTGAATTTATGGCCACCAAAGCCAACTTTGATCGATGTTTTTACACCACATTAAGGGCACTAAAACGCTTCGAGCCTACATTGCCACATTGATCCTTCCACGACATTTCTTACAACACCGCGACCAAAGCCGCTGGTCACAATGACTATTTTGATGAAGCCCTTGTACACTTACCCCAAAGGCACTAAAGCGCTTCGTGCGCCGGCTGCTGTGGTCATGAGGCCCCAGGAAGGCCTCCGACTTGGGCCTGGGCGGCCGCTTCGGCCTCATCACCACGCGCGCCTCCTCCCGCGCGCCCTCGTCTAGCAGCTTCGAATCGGAAGACACGGAGAGCTGCCTCCGGACACGGTACTCCCCGTTGCCGCCGCCACCGCTCCACTCTGAAACAAAAGGCAGATTAAACCCGGTTAGTATAATATTGTGTAACAAATTACATGCCAAAGTTGACAACGGGGAAAGATCCTCTATTTGTCTTTTTCTCTTAACTACTTCTTGATCCTCTATAGTTGAGCTACAAGTTCTTTAGGTAAGCGACATAACTGTTAAGTTATGTCGCTGTAAATTAACTCATAAAAATCGTGACTAACGTTTGAAAAACTTTGACCAATAAAAAAACAAACCATTTTTTACAGTTGAATTGAAGTACAAAACAACTACAGTCAAAACATAAGAATCTACTGATTATAGCTTAAATTAAAAAAACCCGCAGTCAACAATACTTATTAAGGAAATAGAACAAATCCCACCAAGATTCCGATTAAAAACAATCACTTAGCCGAATATAAATCAGTAGACAGCGAAAAACCTAAAAATCCCAAGAGGGGGTGAAAACGCCGTCAATATCCCGCCGCAAACGACCCCTAAGCGAATTAACACAAAGGCAAGGGGAAGTGGCGAAACGTCAATGGCATGAAACGCGCTCATTTTTCTGACGACATCGACGCTCCTTGGAAGGGGTGCTACGAAAACACATTAGGCGCACCGCAGACGGCACTTTTTGTGCTATCTAGTCTGCGGCCCCTTTATGACATTATTTTTAAAACGTTTTATGTATCATTCATTCTGTTATCGACTGGTCTTCATCTGGGTTTATTTAACAATCAGGTGTTACAGGGATATGTAAATCGAAATCAGTGTCCTAAATTTAGTGTAAACATACATTCAAAATAATATTCATATTGATAATATTAGTAGGATAAACGACCCGTTCTATGAATACAGCATTATCTTATAATAACGTTAATTCAAATTTAAGTCGTCATCGTGTGAACAATCATACCATATAGGTAAAAAATCAAATAGATAGATTAACAGCGGAAATCAAAGAAGCAACTCTCGCCAGCCGGTATGCGACCTTCTCACAAAAGGTCTTAGAATTACGTTTCTAACATAAATGTACGCAGTAATTATACCATAAACAGAAGCGAAAACGTATCCACTAGTCAATTAAAAAATATATTAAATTTTTTTAAACATTGAATTACAATGTAATTTTTAGCAGACATTTTAAATTAATTGATTCATACTCACTGCATTAATTTGTATATACTAATTTGTATAGCAAAATAAAAAAAATAATGAAAATGTTTCAAGTTTTAAAAATATCGAACCAAAAACCTATATAGGTTGCGCATATCATAATTGTACACTAACGATTCTAAATCTCATCAAATATTAAGCTTCTAACCGAGCCTTGTTTTCCATTTGCAAAACCATCAGTAATTCTAAAACCAATCCAATCGTTTGAAACAGCATGAAATACATCGATCATTACTCTCTTCGTAAAAAGCTCTAGTAGCGTAGCAATAAACGAGTAAAAACCTATAAAATTCCGTACGAGACGAAATAAAACCGAGTAACGCGCGCCGTCACTCAAATATTCATCTTCAAAGATAGCAAACAAAATGTTGCGGCCCCAAGTATGATCCCTGTAACACGCCATCTCATCTGTCATTTATGAGGCGGAAATAAATTTAAAAGGCTCGCCGTTGCGTGCGCGAGGTCTATTCCCGAATGCAAGTAGGTCACGGGGGTTAGCCGGGCGTGGTCCGCGCGACCCCTATGCGGAAATGTCAGTACGGGGGATGTAATAACATAATCTTTATAATTACAAGGGAATCGTGTCCCGGAATGTACGTATCCATGTGTCGCGACACGCAGACGTTCTGTGCTATGTCCCGAATTAAACTACTTATACTAAAACCACGCATCCAGCATAAAAGAACGAAAGATATGTGAGCAAAAATTAGGCAGTATTATAGTTATAAAAATATTGTGTTAGCAAATGTAATTCACCTAAAGGTTTGGAGTAATAAATTATCATGTTAAAAGGTGAAGATTCGGAACTTTTAAGAAATGAATGAAACTTTTGACTGGCATATATAGTTTGGACTTTAATTAACCTAACTATAAAAACTGACGACTAAAATAAAGTATGAAAATAATAGTTGATAAGATGGCGCCGGGTAATAGCACCCCATTAATTTCAATTAAAAGCATTAAAGGTTGCAAATATTCAGAAAATCATTTAAATGGAAATTTAGCAGAAAAGGGTCAACGATTTGTGCCATAGACTGCCTGTTTGCAATCAATTAAAATAAGTGGTCGACGTACTTAGTCGAAATTAAAATACTTATGCTTTTTTTTTATTACCACATATTAAATAAGACAATGGTTTACCTAAAAGAGGAAAAATAGTTTTATTTTTAATAGATAACAATCTATTCTTGATTTCGGTTAATTTTTTTATTTGCTTATTATTTATTAAATAGTAATTAAAATTGACATAATCCATACAGCATATATTTAAATTTATAGTTTTTTTTTCAAAAAACACACCGTAATCGTATATTACGAAACAAGGACTAAAATAAAAAGTAAAGACACAATCATTGATATTCAAAAAACCCTAGATAATCGAGTCTCGAACAAAATTAACATTCAAAACCGTTTCTACTATTACCTAAATGTCAAAGTTATAACATTAATTGCAAATTCAATCTACGTGCAGGTTCAATCTTAAAGCAATCCAACAATCAAAGGAAAAAAATCCTTCTTGAAGTTTGCAAGGCAAATAAGTGCCGAAATCGTTTTTAAGACGCTTATTATGTATCTTGGAGTTTTTTTTTTGTATATCAGTGGATACAATACAAAATGAACATGAAGGCAAAACGTAACGAAGTTAATATAAAGTAGTAGTAAGTGTAGTTCCCACTAACCGCAGTGGAGACTGAGCGGTCACAATTTAACTTTACCAATACAATAAGGGCAGGCATACACTGGGGAGGTATATTATGATAATTGCCAACCGTATGTTAACTTTAACAATAACAAACCTATCAATCAATCATTCTAAACAAACCACATATCGATATTTATAGTAACTGAGTCATGACATTAGAATAATTGATATATTAGCAATCATTATTCAAGTCATAAAACTGGAACGATCTATTAGTCACGTATTATAAGGTTGTACGGAAATATAAATATGTATTTGAATAATTATTAAGTTGCTTTGGCATAAAAATAACAAATCGTTCCATGAAAAATTTAGGTTTAATCGAAATTTGTTAAACATACCAAACATTTACGCTTGTCTTCATCCAATCGTTTTAGTAAAAATAGAGTACATACCTACACTAATACCCCTAGATTGTTCTATAAGACATTTAGTTGATACAAGATGTAAGACAGCACGCCAAAGATAACCGTGAACAATTAATACAATTATAACTACTCAATGAAAGCCCTCACTACGACACACAGAAGCGTTATCGTGACAAAATTACTTCAAGCCCCTGTACTTCGCCATTTCACCCTATCTGCCTACCTCGCTGAATCGAACAAACCTTTATAAAGGTCCCCCTCATTAGCAAAATCAGCACGTTTCACAGAGCTCGTTAGCCCGATCTCAAACCCGGGTCACAAGTATCATGTTAAATTTCACAGCGCAACAAAATTAACTAGTTTACCGTCCAACACTGTTACTCGCGACGCGTTAAATAACGTTAACTGCTATTTGCTCGAAAACGACCCGTGTTTTGCTTCAGTAGCAAGTTAAATTTAGTAGAACAATTTTAATTACATACTCCGTTCTGTTTTAAATAAACATTAACAATCACATCAGTTCTAATACATGGAAAACAAAAAAGTTAATGTGGATATTAACACCAGATTAATTACGGATAGTTTACTATTACTAGAATGTGAAAAACAATCCATAATTAGAAAGTTTAAGCTTTGGCTAGCTTAAGACGCACTCAAAAAAGATGTTGGCGAAGTTATTGGAAACCAGTGGATTGGAGAATGGATCGAGCAAGTTGGCATTCAATAGTAGAGAACTATGGCCATCAGTAGAAATTGATGATGATGCTGAAGAAGGTTTTAACATTTACGAGTTTAAATTAACGACTACCTTTTGTAGCATTTGGCAAAATAAAAGCTGAATCGCTTGAGATAGTGAAAACATATTGGAAATGGGTTTGGTCACAAAAGCTGCTTCTAATAATAGTAATATCCTGTTTCATAAGCAATATTGGAAGCAATATATCGGGCAACCTGAAAGCCCTCAGGCACTTCGGTTAATTTCTTAGATATCATCGAATGAATGACTGAAGCGGAGAAAAGGGAAGCACATTTATGAAACTCTATCGTATATGTATATTTCTATGTTCAGTATCAACCGCTCGCTAAAGTAATATCATTTCTTCATAACTTAATGGAAAATGTTTAGGTAAACCTTCACATCATTTTCATACGACGCAATAAAATGTTTAGTGGGTCCTAAAGTTTTTTCATGTTGGTTTAATGCATGTTACCGAGATAATCGTATAGGAATGTTATTCTGAAAACGCTCCCTAAATTTCCATTTTTCATAGCGCGGAGTAAAAATGTTTATGGAGCCCTAAAGGGCCGTCAATGCTCGCTGCCACCTCGCCCGTTTACCCACGCCGCGACATTTCTGTAATTAAAATGGACAGGAGCCGTTTGTCACTCAACATTCAACGTTTCCAGACAGCTTATGACGGGTTACGATATTTTTTAATATCACCGGCGCCGTCGCCACAATTATGCCCTAATAAAACTGTCTAAAATAAAAATGACACATAAAAATAGAATAGCGCATTAAGTAATTAACAATCTTTTGTTTGTTTTTTTTCGGTTTTGTCATAACTTCGGCACTGAGAAAATATTATACAGCTTCGGAGTTATTGGAAATTAGATTAAAACAAATTGTACGCAGTAAAATGACGTCATCAAACCGAATTCAGCCCACGCGATATTAATGGTTCGGCCATTATAATTCCACGAGCAGTATTTTATTCTTGGAAATCGATCAATAAAATTTATTAAGTTGGATACATATAGATTTCTAGATATCTGTTATGTAATATAAAATATAAGTCCAAAATATACAATGTGTTTGAGGATTTATTAAAATATATTCAGCCCCACGGGATAGTTGAAAAGTAAATAATTATATTGATTTCTAAACAGTTTATTAAACATAAAAAGTAAATTAAAGGTATATCGACGAAATTATATTACAAAAATTATTGCCAGCAAGGAAACGATAGGGTCTTTTTTACTTATCAAATAAGTATAATTCCCATTTTTATTTTTAACAAAATTGGTATTATTTTAAATCAATAAAAAATGGAAAAGAAACTGGAAAATTTGCAAATGAAATTTGTATATTCACAAATTACGCAACAAAATGTGGGCGCGCGTTCATTAAATAAAATACAGACAAGAGCCCTCTGCGGTAAATCACAATTCCCGAGGCAAATATTTGAAATTGCAAAAGTTAAAATTGTGTGAGCATTTTTCGAGTGGCCTGAATTTCACCGCAGGTCGATGGCAATGCAGATCTGCAGCCGGCGGCCCGAGAAGGGGAATCGCTGTCGAAATTGAATTATAGCTGAATTTCATTATTTGTATTCATTTAAGAATACCACGATTTTTGAATACATACGCCTATCATTCGAGAAATAATGATATATGATCTGTACACATAAATAAAATTGAAGTGTCTGCTTGTAATATCAAAATAAGAGCTTTTTACTAAACGCATATGAAACGAATGAGGAACTGATAATCGTACATAAATCACGAGAAGGGGCTCCCC
>DWHK01001176.1:0-11637 GCA_018247855.1 Graphium androcles
GCGTACCTCAAGTACAATCGGAGATACGGAGAAAGAAAAATATGAAAACTTAAAAAATGTAAAGTAGGAAATTAAAATTTACATACATATGGAGAAGGGTAAAAATTCAAATTATTTCCAATGCTTGATGACAAATCTACACACCAATATCTTATTATTAAAAAAAAGTTACGTAAATCAGTTAATTACAATTGCTATCAAATTTCATAAATACTTTTAATATAAATAATACATGCATTTTATCTAAATTTTCTGTTTTTAAATAGTTTTTGATTAAGAAAGTAAGTGCACAAAAAAAAATTATAAAGCCTATTCGAATAGGTCTTATTTAAAACGTAAAGGTTAAGGTAATTTTTATAATTACAGTATGTATGTAGAAGTGCCTTAATTGTATTTTTACCAACGTTTTCTTGTATATGGTTTTTATATGTAAGAAGTACTCATATTAAATACTGAAATTTGAAATAATTTTAAATTAATACATTTAATTAAAAACTATAAAGCATAAATCATGTACCTGTAAGTTAACTTTGCTAAAGATATATTATAAATGGAGTTGCTATTGGTCTACGATGTGACGGTAGAAAAATAAGAACAAAAAAATAAGTTAAATGATACTCGTTATAACAACATCAAAAAAATTCCATAACGCGAATCGAAAATGCATTAAATTTCAATACTAATATTTTTTCTTGCAATGTACCGTTAATGTACTTTTATATAAAATCTATACTCATATTTAACACATACATATTTAACGCATGCCAATATTCAAGAACATAAGAGCCAGCGACCCGATACATTTGAATTTCGTCCTTATGCTGCGTGACAAAGAGTATTGATTGCTACGAACTTTAATGAATTACGTTTCAGGGCTTGTGATGTAAACCAGTTAGTGTATTATTTCGTAGCTGCTAGTTGTAGCCTGAAACTGCTACGAGTAAGATCGGCGCGTTATCGGCTATCATTAATCCAACAGGTATGTGATTTTTTTGTTTTTTTAACTAGTAATGATTCTCTCTTTTAATATATAATTCAATTTACCACAATTTAAAGTTATAATTGTTTATATTAAAACTGTTTAAACAAATAAAAATAAAAATAGTGATAATGATAATTTCCTAAAATCTTTCGACCAGTGCCGGTTAAGTTAGTTAATATCTAGTAAATAAATAGCGATCTCTGCGAAAGAAATTAATATTTTTGGCCGCTGCAGCTGTGATTACTCTGATTCTCCGAGTTGTTTTGTAAAGTTTTATTAGTAAACAATAGTGAATTCAGCAATATAATTTCTTTCTGGGGTTGTAAAAAAATATACAGAATTGTTCGTTTTTTTATTACCCGTTAAATATGAGCATTATTTTTTTGTTTTAAATTTTTTCTAGTAGTGATATAAAATATCATCATTTTTAATTGTGAAGCACGTATACCAGAAAACTTTATTGAGTAGTCAGTAATAGTTATAAAACTCTAAAATATAATATATAATAATACTTGTAATTTGTTTCAGTCCTTACAACCACCAAAAGTTTATAAACCCGAAAGTTTTAAGACTAAATATGGCCGAAGAACAGAATGTGAATGAAAATAGTCCTTATGACTTTATCTTGCAGATAATTTACGCCATGGATCACCACGAGATGCGTAAGTAGTATATTATCTTCTTTTTTTAACTAATAATTATATGTGATTCAATTCGTGTTTGGTGAGAAAACTTGTGAATTTGTGAGAACAGCTGTTAGTAAATGCGCATAATTTAAACGTCACATGTTAGTAACAACACATTTACAAAATAAATCACTTTATCATTGCTCAGCATATTAAAAATGTGGAGTTGTTCTGAAGAAATAATAATAATAATTATGTATGAATTGTATATCGACTTTTGCGGGATAATTATGATTTTTATGATTCCCAACATAGTGAAACTGAAGCTTTGGAAATAAGGTGTCCATGTGTAGTTTCGTGTCGTGCGTGCACCTGGAGAGATTCGTCGCCATTCGCAAAGTTCGGGCCTTTCCCATTGCTCTCTTCGTCACACCTTGGATAAGAACTTACATAAATATAATTTAAAATTATTAATTTTTAATTAACCTATGTCAATTTTAAAACAAAATAATAAGTGATGTAGACAAACAGTGTCAAATTTCACTAGTAAAGAAAAAAATAATTTTTAATTTATAATAAATCAAAAGTAATTATGAAGTATTCCAATACACACAATAATCTATCGTAATAAAATACAGAAAAAATATCAATGAGTTTAGTCAATTATGAAAACTTTAGGTTAAAATATCCCTTTATCGACTAATAGCTTTTTGTATTAAAAAGATTCTTTAGAATCTTCTTTTAAACGGGTTAGTAGGCAATTTGTTGTATATTTTTGGGCCCATACTATGAATACTTTGTCGTAGATGGACTCTTCTGCAACCAAACCTTTTTAATTTATTTGAATTTCTGTTCATATTTATTTTTATTAAATCTTGTTTTTACATATATATACACTGCAAGATATTCATAATGAGTGATCAAGATGTTATGTTTGATATATAATGATTTGCACGACTCTTGACACTTTGAATAACCCTCACTGTTTTCCCATAATTACATATTGATATGCTTACACGGCATTAACCGCTTTGTGGCCTTTTTTTCAGAAATGATGATCCAAATTGGGTACCAGGTGCTAATGAATCCACTAACGGTGCTTTTAATTGATATGAAAGAGGAAGATATCCCTGTCGATGAACCTGAACCTGTTAAACCTGCCGTAGTTGTGGAACAACGGGTACGTACTGTTGAGTTATTACTCCTTGAGTTATCTTTCGAGTTACCGTTAATAAAAGTTTTAGTTAAAAGCTTATTTCAAAAAACGACGAAAAAGAAATATATATAAAAAACTCTCGACTAGCAAATCCTTGAAATACAATACTTAATAATTAACAACAGATTAGTAGGTAGGTTTATAAACTACTATATTAGGCTACTTACTACTTAAACTATAATATAATCGAGAAGTATTCGATGTTCTTTATATAGTTGAAATTTAAAGCTAATTGTCTTTCTAGTTCTATTTTTGAAAAAGATAATTTATATTGTAGTTTCTTTTCAGGTTGCGCAGAGAAATCAAAACCCACCGCGATCTTTCCGTTTTTTTGTAACAAAGAATGCACGACAGGAAGATGTTATTATGTTGGAAATACTAAATCGTCTATCTAACGACCCCTATATGTTCATGGAGTAAGCATGTGCATTTTTAAGCGCTTCAACTTCTGTAATAGTTTTGTGTAATAGTTGTCTGTTTCGTTCCAATGTTGTGGGAATAGAAATAAATGTTGATTCTGTTTTAAACTCCCAATGTTAAAATTATTCTTATATTAAAGTTTACTTAATTAAACACATCTTCAAGCTACGGAAACGTTTCAGCTAAAAATTAAATAAAAACCATGTTTTCTTTAATGCTTTTGAGGTTCACTTTCGTTACATCCTACTTTTGGATCATTTAAAACAGTTAATAGGCTGCGAATATTTTATTATAATTTCAGCACAACAAGAAGAATTTTCCTAATGTTTAGCTCTTGGCAATATGATTAAAAATGTATGTTGCACTGAGTTTATAAGAATTAATATGCTTTGCGTGTCTGTAGCGAATCTGTTTTTCCGAGAATTTTATTTAATTATTCCTCTGACTAAATATGTATAGAAGCCAATTATTTTATTTCATGTTCATAGCAACGACATACTGTGTTTAATCCTTAGTTGCGATGTTTGCGAAGTAAATATTACCGAACTTCTGTTGACAGACTATATATGTAGTAATCATAAATATGTTATATATTCTTCTAGATTGTTAGATGTACTAATTCTTTGAATTTACTGTCAATACGTGCAGCAATATATATATCTAGTATTATATGTGTAATCAAGTTTGTATTAGTTTAAGGAAATGAGAAATCTACATAACTTTAATCACTTAATCAGTTTAAACATCGATGATCATCCCAAACAGAATTAAACAGTTCATGTTCTCGAAAATACCATTAGTAAGATAATTTTACAACAAGTACTCGTTGTAATTGGATAGATAAACTAATTAACAAGTAAACATCCGGAAATGTCTTTTCTCATAAAACCTTTTCTCATTTCAATTTCTGAGCTTACACGCGAACAATTCTGTAAATGTTATATATGTAGAACTAATCTTAATATTATTGTAATTTGAATTTGTCTGTAATGCAAAATAAAGTGTCAAAATGTTATTGTTAGTTTCATTTTTTGGTTATCATCATTATAATGGATATAAAGTATATAAGAATATAATTATAAGAACGATCGAAATGGTTGAAGCAATTATCTTAATTTTTGCTTTATCTACGGTGAAAGTGATAACAGTCTGTGGTAGGAATGAGGTTTTGCTTCAAAGTAAAATTTTATAGATTTGCATAAATTTGTTCTTTCCTCCTTCACATATCATGTAAAAAGGGGTTAACTTTGAAAGGCAACATTAAATTATTTTAGCAATACAAACAGTAGAGCTTACGAAATTAAATATATTAAGGGTTTGTTAATTAGTCAACCCTCAAATATTCAGTTTTTGTATGGAAATATGCGAAGGAGAGCCTAAAATGGTTGACATAATTTACTCTCAAAAACTACTACGAAATATTTTACCTAACATCTATATATTTAAATAATATTCTGTCAGTGTCTATTTGTAATAACAAAATAAGAGCTTATTTACTTAATACTCGTAAAAATAATACGACACTAATAAACAAAGAACCATTCTTTGTAATTTTTGTCGGCTTGTCTGTCTGTTTGTTTTGGGTTGGCGCATAGGGAGTAACTTAGGCTTTTATTATAGAAAAAGTTTTTTTTACGATAATAAAAGGCTTTTATTATCGTAAAAAAATAATTTCAGGTTAAACTGTAGGCAACAGTTTATTTTAAATATTAGTTAGATATTAATAAGAAAGATATATACATAATAAAAAGCATATAACGGGTTGCTTACAACATTCTTGTTTATTATTATAACTTCGTCCTCTCTGATATGATTAAACGTAGTAAAATAATTCCGCCATTCAAATATTGCAGTATTACGGACTCGCAAATTTTATACTTAAAATTAGTTATATTCATACACAATATGAGATCAAAAATAATGTAAGAAACCATTGCCGCATATTTAAAGTGTTAAATGTCATATGTAATTTCAGAGTATATGATTGTGAGCCTAAATATTCTGAAGGTTGTAATTAATTTATAGATAAATATGTATAATAAACAATAATGCTGACGAAAAATACTGGAATCAATAATCCATACATAAATATAATTCAAGTATCGCTCTTTCTATTTGTAATTAATAATACAATAGCTATTGAAAAAAAGTTAAATATTTCGTATCCAATCAATACGACATGTAACACACAACAGATATCAAAACACATATGTACCGACTCATTTAACGCATGCTCAAAACCGAAAATGTAAACGCAGGCTCGATGAAATTTTAGACCTTACAGTCTTCGTAAGAAAGTTGAATTTAATTCGTTGTAACTCAGCTCAGGTTTGCAGCGTACAGCCAATGCAAATTTTGCATTTAGTCGTTATGTACAACCGCTTCGGGTAAGATCGAATAGTTCGGTCTCGAAGCGAAACGTGGCGCGAAAATTAAACGTAACAAATAAACACCATGGTAACGTATAAAAATATTTCATTATTTTTAATTTGCTTATTATTGCCAACCTGTTGTTAAATTTAAAGTTGCGCGGAATAAAACTGCTGCCTTAAATAATTTTCGTTATTAGTTATACATAAAAATGGATATATAAGATTCAACTTTACAGTCTACAAGGTTTTTTGTAACATACTTTTAATTCTTTTCAAAACAAAGACATTACCTGCAGATCTCATACAGAGATCTTTTTATTCCTAGTATGGAATGGCATGGGTTTTCGTTTACATTTTGTATTTTTTTTACGGATATTATATTTTTTTCCTGGTTCTTTGCCCATATCAGGTCTTTTACCCATATAGTTTCGTCATGTGTATATACGATCCCTACACGTAAAGTGGGTATAATTTTTTTTTCTTGCATCTACCACGTAGTGTGGGGTAACGTAAAATCATTGAGAGGTTGCTAAGACGATTTTTTGATTAGGTATCCCTTTGCGAGATATTCAACTTTAAAGTGCATTTTGTTAAAATAGGGTGCCTCTACGTCGAAAAGCTAAACGGCCGGCTCGAAAAATCAGAAAAAAATCATGATCATGTGACGTCAATATGATGAACTTTTAAGGAAAACTATGACGGCTTAGTTCAGGAGTTATAGAGGTTTTTGTATTCCACTTGCCTGATTTTTTTCTGTATTCTAGGCCTTATATTGAAATTTATTTATCTATTTGCAAAGTTGTAATGACATCGTTTTTGTATCGCACTGTTACTTTTTGAAGTGTCAAAAACTGCAGAAAAAATGTGGAATAAAAAGAACAGGACATTTTTTATTGTTGGTATTAATTTCCTTTACAATTATTATTTTAATTTCCAAAAAAATGTAAATTAAAACGTTTAAATTTTTCCATAATACTACTTATTCTTCTTAGTCAAGTTACGGGACCTAGCAATTATTTTTTTTTCCTTTTTTCTAACGTCGACTTCAAATTCATTAATATTAATAATAAATAATATTAACATAACATTATTTTACTATTTATTTTCATAACTTTCTGAAGTAAGAGTTTTATGTAGAGCAGAGAAGAGTAAATATTATACTAAAAAATAATAAAAATATTCTACTGTCTGCACTACGACGTTAAGTTCACTTACCAAGCTATTCATTTGGAAGGCTTCATTTCAATTTACTATCAATATTGATTCCAAGGAGTACGGTCTAGCCAATTATGTCTTACGCTTCATATTTTTTATATTTGCATAACAGTCTTAAGTTTTATTTTTTTAAGAACCAATGGGCCACCTCAATATTGTGTATGTGGTCATAATTTTGATAAGGTACGTTAAACTTTTATTAAAAAGAAGCCTTAAACAAAATTAGCTCACGATTAAATATAGGAATTATTTAATTTATGAGGTCAAATCCATCCCCGGTCTCTCCTACCTATGTTTTTGCTATATAACAAGTATATACGAATAAACAATATTTATGATATCATTATTTATATAATCTTTCTTTTTTCTCTTATGATGATTGTTAATTAAAAAAAACGTTAATGAAAGTATTTATTTTTTAACAGCAACGTTGGGCTGAGGCTTTCATTCACTTTGGTGCTAGATTAGTAGCGGATGAGGAAATCGACAATGCTATCAGAGAATTGGAGGAGTTGAGAAGGAAGGAGAAAATAACCCAATTTAAAACAATGTTTGATGTTTTACTAGATGCACTTGACGATCGAGCCCCATGTATGTATTTTTATATGTACTGTTAAATTTTTAATTTCTTTCCGGCAGATTTAAACAACTAATATACATGTTTCATTTTTGTTTCAGTTTACTTGGCTATACTGAAGGACCTAACACAAAATGCAAGAGCCCTAGAAGTCTTGGAGATTATTACTGATCCTATAACAAATCAGATTACTAAAGTAAGTTAAATAGATACTTTAAACTTTAATTACTAGGTAACATTTTGAAACGTACACTACTTTAAAAGCTCACAAATCAATGGCCCTAGCTTAATACAAAGCTTAACTTACCTTTTCAGTGATTGTCAATATATTTTCATTGGTGAGAATGTTAATATAGGACGATACTCAAACAGTATATAAAATGGACAGTACATACACTGAAAAATTTATTCATTTACTAATATTGAAATTTCTTGTTTCAGGTGATCATTGTCAAGCAAATTATGACAGATAATATGTTAGGTTTCCTAAATTAAAGTCAATTTCTACTATTTTATTGAATAACCATTCAAATAGTAGAATGTAATAGATAAGAGTAAAGAATGTAATCGATGTTTTATGTGATTCTATTGGATTAATAAATGTGTTGATATATATTTCATTTATGTATCTTAAGTTATTTCAAGTTTTAAATGCTCTACTAATATATATGTTTAGTCTGAAAAGATAGACAAGACATACAATGCAGAATTCAAAGTTTTGTTCAAGAGAAAGTTCAAGGGTCTTACAGTATATCAAATGAAATGTGAGTATTAATATTGATGTTTAAAACCATATTAAAGTTTTATGCCTAATTTTATATCACATAAAACGATCCAGTTAATCAACTAAAAGAAAACCCTTATATTTCAATTTATTCTTTTAAGAAACTGAGCTTTAAGAATAAACCTAAAGATTACAATTTTTTTAAGACAATTACGTTAATCAATATAATTTCAGTGCAATTGGAGTACGAACTTCTTCGCCATACAATTATAACAAGTCTTAGTAGTGTTATCTTATTATCAATTTCTCTTGTAGTCGTTTCGTATACCTTACTTTATTCGATACACGTTAATTGTATAATTTTATTTAACGATTTATGTAGATGTATTAGATGATATTAAATGTGTAGCTCAAACAATACCCGATCGTTTTATTCTTTAATATTCGTAAGCAAAATAGAGTAAATTTATCAAATAGTGTAATAACAGCAGAGATAATTGGGACATGATATTTGGTATAGATAAATGAGAAGGGAATCAAAGGGAAAAACGAAATGCATATTAAAGCAAGTAAATTCTTAGATTACTTATTAAATATATTGTAAAGGAAAATTTAAAAAAAAACACGGCTGATCGCGATGCTTAAGTACTTTAATTTTCAATACTAATGAATTTAAATAAATAAATGAATTAAATAAAAAAAAAATTCTCCTGACCGAATTTCATCCACGCCGTCAATCTTTAGAGATCAGCAAACTGCGCAGGAGATATTATAGTGCACAAGGATACACGCAGACACAGGTACACTCTCTGTTTCTTTAATCTCAATAGGAGAGAATATTGGACACGACCAGTAAGAGATCAGGCTCAGGACCGACTTTTCACATGTCCATCCGATGCATGGATCATCTTCATTCTAAGGCAATCGGGCGATCAGCCAGCATTGCCCTAATCCAACTAAGAAACAAAAGTACACAAAGTCATTATCCCCCTGCGGAATTCAAACCCATGGCCTCCGGTTTTAAAGCAAAGCCCTATTATACTACGAGGCCACGGAGGCAGTTTAAAAATATAAACTGAGGTTAACAAGTCACTTTTTTGACGATTGCTATCAGACACGTGAAAAATACAAATTACATGCTTTATACGAAGGCTGACAGATAATTATCCTGATCTGATAGAATACTGATATTGTATTGAATATCAGAAAACGTAGTCATCACGAGGCGAATAATTTGTCCTTGACTAGCGATTATGTAAGATCGTGTACGAAAATAGATGGCACTACTTTTGTATATCGATAGATGTGTAGAAAATACTTAGATGGAATAAACTTTCATGTCAATGATTTCATTTAAAATGTGTATAGTTTACAACTTAGCATTCTTTTGAGAAGATTTCTTCAGGACAGGTAGAAATTTCACTTAATAAATTAATAAAGGTAACATAAAAAGGTGCATGAAAAGATGTACCTTATACCTGACTAACTTTGTATATTTCAATGTTTTTAAATTAGTCACGCAAAAGCGTCTGAATGGACAAAGTTCGATGTTGTTTAAATTTGGATTAAGTTGTAAAATATTTTTTATACCTCATCACTTGACACTTTGTGTCGTAGAAAAACGAAGTAAATAAGAGGATAGAAATAGCTCCGGAAAATTCGCTTATCAGCCATACATTGATTTCTTTAACGTACGTTAATATTAAACAATGTAAAATAAAATATGATGGGTTTTGTCGCCTGTTAATTTTGTCTAAATATCCAACGTTTCAAACCTTTAACGGTGTTTATGGTCATAGGCCAGACTCACCATAAACACTGTAGAGATAGATTTTTTAAGGCGTCCGAATAAATTACTGGTATAAATAACAAATCATAAAGAATCGAAACATTTGAGGTTGCTTTCAGGGGATTATGCTTCGACGCTAAAACTGAGAACGCTGTAGTTCCATAAGTTATAGTGTTATCACCAATACTGTTTCATCGGTAAATCAATGACATCTTCTTACAATTCGAACATCGATTTATTTATTTAACTTTCTTGCACAAATTATGTATGTGGGCAGATTGATGGCATTAGCCAGAGGCATTTTCTCTCAGTCAAACTTTGAGTGGTGCAGAGAATATTAGGTAGCTACACGTAAAGGTTGAGTATAAATTTTACATAAAGGATTAGAGTTTATGTTATCAATTCTATAGATTCTATAATTTTATAGCTACTTACCCTTTCGTGGTAATAAATTTTCACAATTATTTTGTACCCAAAAATTGTGTACGTCAGGGTCGAAACGCTACGTCAATAATTAAGTAGATATACTTTAAATGAAATAAATTGGACTAAAAACAACAGACGACAATAAGTGCGGAGTAAAGTAAGCGCGAATAATACCATTTTCCTTAGGCCTTTTATTGTTACGAAGGATACATTCAACGAAAAGCTTAAAGTGACTTAATTACAGTATAAAACGAGAATTTTATTTTTGGGTAAAATAGCCATTGATCGTACTACATATAAAAGACACGAATACAAGTTTATTGCAACTTCATATGTACATCTGTTTTACGTGTTTTCATACATCATTATATAACAAGAGAATATTGATAACAACCCATTATTTTTATATGGATAGACAATGTATTAAGGCATTGTGTGAAAAGGTCAGTCTCAGCAATTTAGCGTAATCGGTGAGTCCTTTGTTTACTCTTTAATAGTTTCGATCGGGCTGGACTATATATGCCAATATCTAGAATGGAAATGACGTTACATTTTTCTTTTTACATAAAGAATTTATTGTATATGTCACCACCATAGGAGAAGATTATTTTTTACAAAAACATCTTCCTTTCTACTGCATCGACAAAATTACTACATACGAATGCTAGGTAAATTCCCGGGGCAACTTAGCCTATACCATCTTGTACTATGATGAATCCACTTGCATGGAAGCTTGCAGTACGAGCTAATCTTCAAATTTTTTACTTGATACAGTTGTCGTATTTGTTGAGATATTTAATGAAAAATACACAAAACTTATACGTTTTCTTTTGACTTTTTTCGTCATAATTTCATATTCGCATTTTCAATTAATTGTGCCATTGAAAATGCTAAGGTATAATTTGTTTTAATTATTAATAAATAATAAACTTTAAATTTAAAACATGATATCTTACTCATTATTATAAATATATGTGTTTATAGTAAAGTCCTACAAAGCATTAAATTTCTGGAAGTTAAGCCCCTTTATGCCTTTGGGCCATTTAAGTAGATCGAAAGCGTTTCGTAGCTTGGAGGGACCAGCAGTAGTTATTTATTGCGTTGGTCACTTGTTACAATGTCCTGTTAAATTAATATGACCTCTACGCAGTAATCTATACAAATAAATAAAATTAGGGTGTCTGTTTGCTATAATAAAATAAATGTTTTTTACTACATGCATATAAATGCATATACGGTACATATATCAAAATAACATTTTTTGCAATTTTTGTCTGTCTGTTTTTTGCG
>DWHK01001177.1:0-11634 GCA_018247855.1 Graphium androcles
TAACTACTTATTGCCTGCGGTTTCACCCGCATAATATTATTTTTAGGTTTTAATTTTTTTATACGGAACCCAAATTCTTATTCAAAAATAAAAGTAGCCTTTATTTTTACTTGCCTTTAATTTTACTCCTTATTACATCAGCTATCCTCCAGTGCAATTCCCGTCAAAATCGGTCCAGCCGTTCCAGAGATTAGATGGAACAAACAGACAGACAGACGGACAAACAGACAGACAAAAATTGTAAAAAAAAATATTTTGGCATATGTACCGTATATACATTCATATGCGTGTAGTAAAAAGCGGTTATTTTACTATTACAAACAGACACTCCAATTTTATTTATTTGTATAGATGTATACATGAAATCATGTTTTTGTATGTAAACATAGAAATACATTCATAGCTGTTATCTTTAAAACAATATAAATGCTTCTGATATCGTTAATAAACGATTAATATTATATTTATTAGACTTGTCACAATTTACCTTAGTTACCGTTTATTATCATAAAATATTATATTTTTTGTCTATTACTTAAAAAAATTTAAAAGATTTTGGAATATAGTCAGAAATCCGGTGTAAAATAGCAGTATTTTTAATATAGTAGCAATACTTTAGAATGTACCCGACTGCGCCAGCAGCAAGAGAGTTATGTTTTTCGAATATATGTATATATGTACATTTTTTTAGCTCGCTTTGTAACCTAAATGGCTTTTTAATTCGAAATTCTATCGAAAATATTAAATTTTTTAAGATAGCACCCTAAACAAATTAGATAATTTACAGTAGTTTTCTTGCCCACTAGGAATACCCAAGTCGTCGGTGTCCATGGGCGACGGTTTTTACCTAGTATCATTACGTGAACAGTGAGCTTGGTTACCAAATATTCTCTTAAAATAAAATATAAAATAAAAATCTATACAAAATTAGCAAGCTGTCTAAATAAAGACTTAATTTAACAACAAAATAGTAATGTTGCAACCACAAGAAATTAAATGAAGATACAGTAACTACATGCTATGACTGGTAACAAGATACTCAAACAATAGTCAAGAGATCGAAATACAGAAACAAATTTCCAGGATTGCTAAAATACTTCTGTCAATTAGTAATACACGTTGAATACCCTCGTTGGTATTTTTTAATTAATGATTTTATATTGTCGAATGCTGTATAAAGCAATTCTCAAGAAAAAAAACTCCTTGTGAATGCAATTATGTCATTGATTATAGGACGATCGTATTCAGTTAAAATTTGAAATTAAAAAAAAATATACATTTGCCGCTATTTTAGCTAATTTCTAAAAAGTTTCCTTGAGTGAGAGCATACTCAATAGAACAATATAAAATATTTTGAATAAACCCAATAAAGATAAAACAAGTAAAACCCACTAGGTACATATACGTAGTTGCATGCAACATAAACTTACTACTGCGCCAGATCTTTGTCATCGAGGCCGGAAGGAGTCGCCAGAGTATCCGCATCGCCCTCGGTCCTGCCGCCCGGATGTTCGGGTATAATCCGCTCGATCGTTGTAACCTCTTCGATATCCGAGTCGATCCCTTGCGCAAAGTCCATGTAAAAGGACTCGCGCGAATCACTTGAACCCCGTCGCAGCTTAAGCGACAAATCTGGTGAACTGTCATCCATTTTTTCACACTACATTTACTATTCAACGCGAAAATATAACTCGTAGTTCATTATTTCACTTTCATTATCATTTTGTATCGTAACTTTGCGAAAACAGTTTAATTTAACCCATTGTCGTAATCGAATTTGACCTCATTTATTATCCTAAACACCGCTGTGTGAAAACAATAGCTTCTTATGAAACATATTTTTAGGAACAATTCCAATAAGAAGTGAACCAAATTAATTCCATTCAGCCCGCCAAAGTTTCTAAGCGCAACTGAGCGAAATCTCGATAAAGCTAATGCTATCATCACAAAACAAGTTCTGTCTAAAAACGAACAATGACCTCCAAATGGTTTGTTCCCTAAAATCGACACCGATTCCTGCTTTATTGCCAGACCACCGAACAAGAACAATACAAAAGCACACGAGAGTATTTATGAAAATCTACTACAATAAATTTTAGAAAAGTATCATTCAAAACTCCAACGGTTATTATATACAATATTATTTATAAAATGGCACGGTGGTTTAATACAATATAGTTAACTACCAATACAATGAGACTTGACGCGTTACTCAATGATCGAAATACGAGACTGTTTATTTTGGTCTTTCGAGGTCAGCTTCACAAGTTTTGATCAATGTGTAGTTCATTGTTGAACATTATTAACTGATCACTATCAGGCATCGAACTTAATTAAATATGAATGAGGAAATTCTCTTCCCAATATCCTTCGAACGTCGCGAGGAATTCGATTTACATTTTAACTCTTACGACCAATTTAGTGTGAGGGCTGAGCATGAGCCGCGGAAGGAATTAACGTGAACACATCCGCCTTCGCAATATCAATTGCCGCCGGTCCCGAGGGAACAACAATGACGTACCGCATCAAACATACTAATGCACACACTAGCCGGAGCGGTTCGTATTCTAGGCACGCGTAGTGCCGTACGCGTACACAACCTATTCACTCACACAGCGGCGTGGAGTGCGCACGTGTCCAGGAGCGCGGGGGACCGCGTCGCCCTCTCGCGGCGGCGGTTGGCGCGCGATTGCCGGGAGCGAGCGAGCGTCCCCTCCACTAAGCAACCCTCCGCCCGGGATCAATCACTCACGTCCCGTATCGGACCGAACCGATATTCGGAGGGTGGCATTGACATTGTGAGGCTCTACAGGAATCCACTTTCTAATTGAGATGCACTCATTTTTCAACAGGCCTTTAAAGGCTTTACGAATACTTTACGTTTTGTGGTCACGGGTATATAATTCTGCTAAGTATTTGAACCGTCGGGTGTGAATATTAAAAATTAAACTGTAACATACACTTTTTGGAATAAACAACTTAAATTCGGATTAAAAATATTTCAGCAATTTACATTTTCAAATAAATTTAACTCAAGGGAAGAAATAAAACGGCGAATAATCTACAAGTTTATAATAACATAGTTTCACAAATAATAAACACATTAATGTTATACTTACAATATAATATGATGATATCACAATACTTTTAAGTCTTAATAATATAAATGTGTTGTATAGTTATTGAATAAAATTATAAAAGCATAACTGAATATTTTCCAATTTAATAAAAATAAATCACGCCAATATATTTTACACATTCCACTCATACAGGTAGATTATTTTCAATTTATTTTTGATGAAGAACTTGTCAAAACAATATGGAACATTCTAATGGTTATATTATACTGTTTGAAAGAGTGATCATATCAGGTAACTATCTGATATTGTCAATTAAAACATTTGTCTTAATTTACTATGCTTGAACCAATAATAATTTTTAAAAATTATTACGCCAATACACATTCGGAATGTTAATGAACATAAAAAATTGAGAAAAATTCCCTTATTTCTAACATGCTTTATAAAATTCTAGAGAAATTGCAATGTATTTCAAGGCAAATATAATTTTAAAAACAAATTCATTAATATATATTTCACTAAAAAATATAATAATGACAATTACTTTTTAACATAACTGAAATTTGTAAAACCACACATTAATTATTGTTTGACACTAAATAGTATTTAAAAAAATAATTATGTTTATTGTATATATCACTAGGTGTTATAACATAAAATAATTTTATAAGTCTTAATTCATAATTAGAAATAAAAAAGGGTAAGAAAATTTTAACAGAATAACAGACAAAAAGACAGTGTAATCAAACAGGCTTATGGCTTCATTTTGTCATTGATTTTTTCTTTGTAAGCATAACGAAAAATTATTCTTCATTTAATAAATTTGTCTTACAATAAAACAATATTGACTATGAGTTTCAAGTTATTTTATAATTGTAGAAAAAATATTTTACATCACATCACTGATATACAAAAAAACCCTAGATACATAATTAGCATCAGTCCAAAAAAAATAAAGCACATGTCAAATTGTGCATGAGTTTGCCTTGGCAAACTTCAATCATGTTTTTTTCCTGTTGGATACCGCTTTGTAAAAACAACTTTATGTTCTGCACATAAGATTAAATTAGCAAAAGAAAAAATTAAGGTTTTGATTGTTATTTCAGTTCAAGACAGCTGTTGTATCACATATAATATAAAAAAGACAATAACATTAAGATTTTATACATTCTTTATTTCTAAAAATGAATTAAAGAATAAATACTTTTACAATACATATTGATACAATATAATACATCCTACACCAGTAACTTCTGGCTGCTCATCAGAAATCCTGTCAAATCCTACCAATATGTTGATAAGTTTTGTATGTTTAGTATATAAAGAAAAAAAAGCAAACATTTTTTACGCTACATAGACTTTGATGATTATGCAAGATACATTCTTAGATTGTTATTTACCACCAACATTCACCCGTATTTAACTAATTGAATGTTGGTGATAAATCTACAAATATAAAAAATCAATTTGATTTGCATATAAAAAGGAACTAAAGAAAATTCTAACAAAAAAGAGAAATAAAATAACATTTTTTAACATTTAAAAAACAATTTTGTGTATTTTTAAAAGGTGCACTAAATTTCAAACAATTTATACAAAACATTTGGCTGTAATTTTATTTCAAATATTGACACCCATTTTATATATCTACGGTGCTAAAGGTTAAAGGAACAGTTTGCTTCGCAATTTCATATGTGAGTAGTGTATTTAAATGTAATAACAATTTTCATTTTCAATAATATAGTTGAATTAATTGTTGAAGTTTAAGCAACGCAGGACTTCCACGCTAATCCGCCACAGGCCATTGCACCAATGAGATAAATCGCCAAAGCAACAATAATGGCAAGTATAACATACATTTTGATATTCTTCCAAAATAGGGAACGCTGCAGGGTCCTTGCCGACGCACGGTAAGATACCGACTGCAACAATAATGGCACATTTGTAATCAATGCTACAAAACAATTCAAAAATATCACATCATTTGATCTTGTATTTTTTTTTGATAAGGAAAAATTAGCAAGTAAGCAGGTGATTTACCTGATGTTAAGAGACCCCATCGCTCATGGACGCACAAGCTCCGAAGATTTTTTTTTATTTTATTCAAAGGAAATTGGATAGAACAGGTAATTACCACAAATACATTCTTAACAAATCCTACCCATTTTTTTTTTTATGGAAAGTATGACAAACGAGCAAACGGCTCACCTGTTTTTAAGGAATCCTGTCACCCATGGACATACACAACATCCGGAGAGTCGCGTGAGGGTTGTCAGTATAGGAGAATTGGATAGAGCAGGTTTATTGGGTAGAATGGACCGGGTACATATTGAAGATTTTAAAGACAAAAAGGTGGAAAAAGAAGAGGGTAGAATCCATCCGGTAACCCGAAGAGCTATGCATACTTTATGTTATGTCGACTTTTTGTACGACGGTGATACTTACCCGGGTAAGCGCGGCCACAAATGTACAGCAAAAGCTGTATGAAAGATGTTATTTTCTACCTATAAAAGGGTGAGACAAGTCAGGAACCTATTAAGGATTCGGTGTAGAACAGTGGGAAAAGATGAGGGTAGGAACAGCCATCTGGCAACCCCAAAAGTCATGCATACTTCATTTTATACCGGCTTTTTGGATTGAGCGGTGGTACTTCCCCGGGCGAGCGCCTTTTAATCGCAGTGAGAGCTGTATGAAGAATGTTTATGTTCTAATACCATGAGAAAAACTTGCTATATTTTTATTGTTTTAAAAAAAATAAAAACAAACATGCTAATGCATAAATGAGCCATAGTTACTCTCTCCTACAAGGTAGTTTTCATCTGCTAGTCCATAATCGCAATAAATAAAAAAAAAATTATATAGTATTTCAATTATTAAATTCAATTAGTACTAGACACAAAAATGAGACAAGACAAAATCAATTTTCAGTAACAAAGCGAAAAATAAGGGCTAGTATAAGTAGATAAATAAAATAATACAAAAGGTATTTGTATCCCTTAAAAATTTTATACTTTAACAATATTCCAATATTTTTATTAAAATTTTTTGTAACTGACAATTCATAATACACATTAATTAAACTAAACAAGACTTGATTTGTCACCTTAAGGGTTTATCTAACAATGCCAAGGTTTTTTTTGTAATCACTAAAGACACAGCCAAGTCTAGAGTTTGACCTAAAACATCCAAAATTTTTATGAATCTTTAATGTGAATGCAATACTGTTTGAGCCATTATGATCTCTTTACGGTAATATTTTTAGCATTTGTTAGTTTGCTCATATACATGCTCATATACAGAGATATACAAGTAATATTATACATGTAAACAAAACCTGTGCGATATATTAAGCGTTAAATAATATTTTTTTACTTATATTAATTTCAATAATATAATATTAATGGTTATATGAGATTGTAATACTTACACTTGTAGCTAAATTGTCAGCCTTATTAACTAGCAATTCTAATTTTTCTCCACGCATTGCCATGTTGTCTGTAAAAATCATAAATATGAAATTAGAAAAAAAAATACATATAAAATCTACAATCATTGTAGACAATAAAGTCTATTGTCAAATGATTTAACAATTTTTTTATATCTTAGATTAACTTTGTCAAAATCATTTCGTAAGAGCTCCAATCCACCTGAAGAAATTGGAAAGCCAAATTATCTGTAGGGCTGCATTACTATCCAAAAGTGAGCTATTTCAGGCAGTGACAAGGAAAAGTCCAGTGCCTACTTGTGCCTACAGAAAATTCACCACTTGATAAACAGTTTTCTGGAAGACCTAAATAGATAGATCTCATCCACATCCTACAGAGGTGGTCTTGTTCGATGTTGCAAAGGCAATTGTTAAAGTTTGGCACAGCTGCTTGATCTAGCTAGCTATTGGCGCTCTACCAACCAGCCACCTATTCAGGCAAGGCTTCATACTTTTCCCTCTTCACTTCAAACTTTGCACGAGCGATGTCTCTATAATACCCCCAGGTCGAACTCGCGCGAAAATGACAAATAGAAATAATTAGATAAACATGGAGAAACTAGAAATAATGCGGCACATTACACTAGAGGTAACCCGATAAACATCAAATTCACTCGGCTATCTCATGCTCGCCAAAACAGAAAGCTTTTGATATGGACAGAGAAAATGTTAGTCTCTGCTCATATATTAAGTGTATTAGGTGAGTTCTTTTTTCATATCTGTAACTGGACTATACACAGTATTATATCTACAAATAATATATATATATATATATATCATCTACCAGATCTACTAGTATACATGTATATTATATATGAATGCACCTAGCAGAAATTGTCCTACCCAAACTCAAGCATCCAACGTCATTACCACCTATCAAATCAAACAGTGATTTTAAAACATCCCCACAAAATTTCATTAAAATTGGCCCAGCTATATAGGAGTATTCTGCTGTATGTAACTGAAGTCCGACATTAGTTGCAGATTACATTACATAAAAAATTACAAAATGAAACATTTTTATTGTCAACACTATATAATAAATCCAATTATTTTGAAAAATACTTTTTACAGTTAATACCGCATCAGGTGAACATGTAACTACCTTTCTTCGGTTAAAATTGCAAAATCACTCTCTAATCACCTAATTTAATAAGTATTGGTTTACCCTTTTCAAGGGTAAAAAGTAAATTAGTAGTTTGAAACATACAGTTATATTGAAATGAAACTCAACTATAAGACATGCAACAAGGTCAAGTGTTTAATCCAGAGGAAGTTACATCAAGGTCTTCATAAGACTTGAGAAGTTTCTTTATGTTATATAAATCTGATGCAAAATTATACTACACATAAATATGTTTAATACATTTATTACCAACAAAATCGAAAAATAAAAATGGGCCAAATGAGAATTAAACTCCCATACCAAGGGTTCAAATAAATTGGTGCCCCTATTTCTTGTGATGAAATTAAAAATTTAAAGTTTTCAGATTTTTCCCAATACTTGTGCTATAAGAAATTGTTTCTTGCCAAATTTCATAATTCTAGGACAAAAGGAAATACCCTTTAGATTTTGATTCCCTTTTGATTGTCATAATATGCAGTACAAATGGTTGTATCTTTTAATGTGTTGACTTAGACTTTTAAGCTTTTCATAACTCTAAGTAATTGCAGGCCCAAATATTTGATAGTGGTAATATTAATAGAAGATCAATGAAATGCATTATGCAATCCTATAAAGCACAAGATAAAAGGTTCGCAGTAAGAATCTGGACCGCCAACCTTTTATGTGCAGACCTTAAGAAAACAGTATAATATAGTTTAACTTGTGTTGTTTGAGTACATAATTTAATAATTTACCCCACGCTTTATCTTTGCTGCTATCCATTAAACAAAGGGTGAGTGCATGATGGTTAAATGTCGCAGGGAAAATGTTATCAGAAGTAATAAACCTACTCTCCAGATCGAAGTTATCAATTTCTTCTTCTTTTAATTATAATGGCTCCATCAAGGATGACTTGATGATTCTGCCAATGTCAAGGTTGAGGTAAACATATAGTAGGTGTTTAAAATAAGCCGGTAATATTGGCTATTGTACGGTACTAACACTCTTATCCGGTTGAGATACCTGGACAAAGACAAAATAGTAGGTTAGTAAATAAATAAATTACAAACAATAGATAAACAGGTAGGTTGTTAGAGATAGTGAAGTAACAAAAAGTTGTGAGGGAAGGGAGGAGAAGGGGATAGGTTAAAGTTTTATGCTATTAATACAAACAAATTTATGTAAAATTTTGATAAGATCAGGTTCATGAAGGGTTAGAAGGAATGGGATATTGACCGGTTTAAGGTATTGATATATTTTAGAGACAAAGTGACAGTTTATTTATATTTTAGAGATAAAGTGTACAGTTTGAACAATAGCTTTATTTGCCATCTGTTAGTAACCCTATAACTAAAAATATATTATCTTCATTTAAAATTTTAATAATTCTTTGATGATAATTGAGCATATCTCAAGTTGCTTTTCCAATAGTTTATACTGACATAGGATTTCTTTTATCTCTTATAAAATAGTATAGCTGACCATGGTGGTTAACTGTTGCTAAAGAAATCATTGTTTTATTAAAAAAATCAAACATCTACTTATCATTGTTTATTGCTACTAGCTCAGGAAACTGAACTAAGAAAGGTTGCTGTTTACAACAAAAATACCAAAAGAAAAAAAATTTATATTTATCATTTCTAAGGGTAAATAGCAAATGGTAATAAACTTAACAGACACATTTAAAACAGAGGTTATGTAGTCATTTGCAAAGAAAGTAAATTGTTTATGCAATAACCCACTTAGTTTTAAGAAACTGAAAAAAAGCTGTTACTTTCAACAGTAATGCATCACATAGGATCTTTCATTATTTCAGTTCCCAACAAGCCACAATAGTAAATGTATTTAGTGGGGAGCCATTAGGCATATTCAAGACACAAGAAGCAAATTATGGTACTAAGCTTAATATGTGGGAAAGTTTAAATGAAAGGGAGTTAAATTTAGCAACCTTGCAACCACCTGCAAACTATTTCCAGAAAATGATACTGTGGACAGAACAAGGCAAAGTTTGGAAGTTCCCTATCAATAATGAACAAGGTAAACACTTCAAATTGTGATGGATATTATATACTTATTTTTGTTACCCAGTTCTACTTTACATATTTTTTTTATTTTGTTTATCAGTAATAAAAAAAGCTTGTTTAACAAAAATATCCTTAATTATTATGCATACAGTAGCTATTTTGTGATTGGGGGTGCAATTATTAACTAAAATAAAATCAAATGAAACTGTCTCAAACATATTATCAAAATGGATGTATTAAGACAAAAACTATTTTTTATGCAAAAATCGACATGAATAAAAACAGTTGTCATAAGCTTCTAAGGCTTGTAGGAATATATACAACAATATTATAATATTGTAAAATACATCCCTATGTTTTAATTTTCAGGCCTAGAAGAAGAGGAAAATGTTCACTTTTCAGACCACATCTTTCTTGATACTCACCTTGAGGGCTGGTGCCCCAATCGCGGACCTATAAGGCATTTCATGGAGTTAGTGTGTGTTGGTCTCTCGAAGAATCCATTTTATACTGTACAAGAGAAGAAAGAACATATAATGTGGTACAAGGACTACTTTGAATCCAAAAAGGATGTTTTAACTGAAGTAGGCGCATGGGATGTACCGCCTGTTGATAAAGAGGCTTCTCTGTAAAATATAATGATTGTAGTGTAGAAAAATAAAGGTAAATATGTTAGATTTTAATTTGGTTGTTTGATTTTGTTAAAAATTCATTTTTGAGAATACAAAAATGATTGTTAAATGACCACAAGAAAAGTAAAACCCACGATTTTTAGGAAGAAAGACCTATGGTACGTTTTATATTATGGGCTCTTTCGAAGAATCAATTTGAAGTATTTTTATTCTATTCGCGTTGTCTCTGGAGTCCGTAATCTATACAGCTTGACGTTCCATTCATAGCACTGGGCACTGAAAGCCCTCAGATGGAAGTTATTTTGAATAACCCACAATATTTTAAGGTCGGAAGTGGCAGTGTGAGGAATTCTTGAACACGAAGAGCTTGTACATTAGAGGTACAGAGCACCTCCAGATAATGAATACTGCCGAAAACCAACACGAATTATTTAATTAACACATGTTATTTTTGATACTATGTTACACTCAAACCTTCTTTTCTAAAGACCACAGTGTGTTGACGCAGAGGTGATTTGCCCTTAAAAGGAGTTAGTGATAACCAACTATGGGCATCACCCCAATATGAGTAATTTCACTCCATAATGCTATACGCCAGAGAACATAATATGATATAGTTCGCGCCATGAAAGTAGAACTTGCGCTAACAAACGATTTTAGGTGTCAGCGGAGGTGCGGGAGAGGCGAGACCTGGGCGGAACGCGTGTTGCCAAAGCAACGAGGCGGCGCTAGTCGCATCTGTTACTTTGCAACTCTCCTACTCCGCACACCTGCCGCTGCCTCATGTACTATCGAGACGAGCCATCTTTTGCTTATAAGTTTGAGAATTTACATTGCGATTTAAATCGAAAGGCCAAAATGAAACACTAACACTAGGGAAAATAATATCACTTGAAAGCAAGCACGAATAATAATTGATGAAGTGTACATGGTCGTAAAAAAATCTGATTACTGGATTAATCATATTTCCAATAAATATTATTCTATGAGTTTTATTTTTGAATATCATTTATGTTTAGAATGTATTTGTCTCAGAATTTATGTAACTACCTATAAACCTACTAAAAATGTATGAGTCATAATATTATTATCATTGAATTTTTTTTTACTTGAGCATACATGCGCACTAACTGTCATGTTGGTTCTACTTTCGTGGCGCGGACTATACACAAATACACTCGCGGACAAAAAAATCGACTCAAGCAACATTTTTTTGTCTTGGTCGTATCTTGGCGAAACGGGAAATATTTCATTAAAAATATAATTGCAGTTTTAAGAAACATTGATTAAGCAATGAAAAACAGCAACG
>DWHK01001178.1:0-11633 GCA_018247855.1 Graphium androcles
GCATTTACTTTCTTCCACTTAGAAGAGCTCTATATCCTACATCTCTATATCCTATAGAGACCCACCCGTGACCACGACTGATGTAAAGCATTCGAAACATCGCGTGATAAAATTTAAAAATAAACCGCGATAAAATCCGTAAAGTTGTCTAATTTAAAAAGAGCTTTATATGTTATATACAGCTCTTGCTACACTCATAAGAAAGTTTTCAGATGAAAGTTTTTCCGACCGACTGAAAGACCGTAAGTTCTTTAATTATTTTTATATTTTTATTATAACTTTAGTAACTGTCACACTTGTCAATTCGCCTAAAATTCTATTGAAATAATCGGTTGACATATTAGACATTTATGTGTCATGTCGTTCTGACGTGTAAAAATGTTAACTGTGCCAAATTTCATACTGTTCCGTCCAATTTTCGTAAAAATTTACAAAATTTTTGCTTCACGTATTAAAATAAAGATGATTTGAACAGATACAAAAATTTCAATTGTGTAAAACATCATCCCTGCCTCAATGACGAATAGAATTATACCGTCGTGTTTAAATTCCTAATAGCTCCACAACAACCATTACGCAACGTGTACACTGGCTTTATTACCATTTAATAACGCCTGTACACAAAATGCCAATTGCAGGCCCATAAGCGCCTGCGACTCTCCCGACGCCCAGTTGACGACTGACCGTCGTGATGCGACGACGTGTCGAATAGTGCCGTCTGATACTAGTTTAGTTCAAAACATTGGCAGTATTAACATTGTGATAGTTTCGTATGTACTCGTGGTGAGTTTTTTTTTTTTTTTTTTTTTTTTTGGCATTTGTCGTTTTTTTTGTTTTTTTTTTTAGTTTTTTTGTTTTTTTATTTTTTAATTTTTTAATAAAATTTTGTTTTGTTTTGTTTTTTTTTTTTTTTTCTTATTCCCCTGTTTATGACTTATACAGGGATCTGATCATGATCGGTTTCATTCTTTTGCCAATTTAATTCATGCTTACATTTACAACTTTTAACTCCTATATTTATACACATATTTATATCGGTACTTTGCTATATCGTTGTTCTGTGATACACCGATTTGTTTTCCATGTCTTACACGCTACAATATACTAGTTTATTCTAAAATATTATTATTACAATTTACTTATTATCTAATTAGTTATAACATTTACTTTCCTGCTGTACATTTTCCCACTCTTACGTGGTAACATTGTTTCATGTTTTACACTTCTTTTATAATAAACACTTATTATCTAATAATCATATACTTGTACATATTTTGTTATTGTATCCTATATATGCTATATAGTACAATTTAACAATTATTTTCCTATTTATTTTTCTTACATGTTATTTTTACCAAGTGTTTGCCGTATTGTAAAAATTTATCTCTCGTGTTTTTATTGACAACCATCTCATGCAAATTATTAGTTTTAATACATATTTTAAGTTCTGTTTCTGAATCATTTCTAACTTTACAGTATATGGGACATTCTGATATATGGGTTAGGTTAGGTTAGGTTAGGTTTTTTTTATTTTTTTTTTATTTTTTATAACCGTATCGTTTTGTTGATACGACGGCGCTTTTTCCCCTGTCACTGGGAGAAACAGGGACCTTTTTCACGTGACTTTAATTGTCACACAAGTATAATTTTGAAAATTTCTCTCTAGGAATTTCATGTATTTTAATATTTCATTTATCCTGGAGCTTACGCAGGAGAAAATCATTTTTAGGTCTAGCATGCCAACTGATATTTACCTCTTTTTTAGTTTACTTCCTTAACTCTTATTCTCGTTATGTTTATATCACACGTCTCTCTTCATACATAATTTATATAACATTTTATTTTCAAATTGTTTAAATATACATTTCTATGTACATAAACAATTAATTTATTAATATCCTTATGTTTGTTTTACCCTTTTGCTTTCTGTGATTTTTGTTACAGATTTGATGAACTGGTTCTGCATTCTATACGATGCGGAGCGGCTTCTTGAGTACCCCGTCCAGGTGCTTTCAATCATTCGACCTCTTCATTTACTTACGCAGTCTCTGAGTGGTAACATATTCGCGAATATTAAGGTACGTATTACTGTTTTTATGACTTCTTCTTATTTTTAACTATTGTTTATTTAATATTTAATCTCTATGGTACGGTTCAAATTGTGCTTGTTTTAATTAAACTAGCACCCTTTGATTTTTCATATGCTTTTGAGTTGCTCGCTCCGTTACACTCTAAAGGCTGTGTCTATTCTGGGTCTCTGTATTCCACACGTAGGCCGGGCTCTCTGAAGACCCCAGTTCGTACGTTTTCCTATTAATTTTAGTCGCAGTAATGGAGTCACGTAGCCAATCTTTCTCCTCTTCTCAACAATATGCTTTTGGGTACTGCCTTTAAATGTCATTTTTGGTGATCTTCTTATTTTGAGGAGTGATTGACTATTAGCTTTGCAACACCTAACCTGCCCGGATGAATTTGTGGGCTCTCCTGGGGCCATCCTAACAATACGCTATGGATGACCTCGCCAGGGCCTCCCATTTCCTTCTTACTGGGCAGTCTGTACTGAATGCATCGTGGTCTCGTTGGTCCAGTTTCGTTCTAGAGCAGTTCTTACATACCGGTGTATCCCCCGCAAGCCATCCAGGACATTTTTCCTTTAGGTGCGGGCCGCCACAATGACTGCACAGATCTATCGCTTCTGTGCAAAGCCTTTTAGTGTGCCCAAAACCAAGGCATCTGGTGCACTGTATCAACGGAGACTGATCTAGTACTCGTACTCGCTGTAGATCGATATGCACCATTTCTTTCTCCGTCATGCGGCTCCACACCGGTGGTGAAACTTTTAGGACAATGTGGGATGTGAGTAGATTTCTCGTCTTTTTACGATATTTTATTTCTATTCTTATATCTTCCTCGCTTACATCCCGCAGTAGGTGTTTGTTCTGCGTCCTCAGTGCTTTAATAATGTCCTCATCGGTGTTGTACTGCATGACATCTTTTAACACGACCAGGGGGTCTTTGTTTTTGACATGTTCCACCATCAGATGTGTTCCTTCTTTTTGTAACCGTGCCTTTACTTTTTCAAGTTCCTCCTGGGTTGTGCAGCCAAGTATTATTTTTCGATCCTTAGCCTTCCTTATCTTATCTATCTTAATCCCTTCCTCTTTCGCGTTGATGACTGTCCTGATTCTATCTAGGATATCATCCCCGGTGTCGTTGTTGTCCGGCGAGGTTATGGCCACTGAATATGTAGCCACCTGCCTAGGTGATATCTTAACGTTTATACTATTTTTAGGGCTAGTTCCTGCGGTAATTTTGGCGTAAGTTGTTATATTCTCTCCGTGTTCGTTAAGGACCTGTCTTAAGCATTCCATTTCCCTCTTATTGTCTTCCATCAGCCTTGTATGTTCATCTATCTTTCTTATTAAAAGATCTTCTTTCCGTTGCTTTTCCTCGCTTTCCGGGGTTACATTTTGTGTTTCCTTTCTAATTTTCTGATTTTCCTGATCGTTATTTCCTTCTCTTGATATTCTCTCTGCTTCCGCCTCTTTAACTATATGATACAATCTTTCTATACTCTGTAGTACTTCCTGTTTTATTTCCGTTTTTAGGTTCCTGGAGTTGTTGAGGTGGTGCTTAGCCTTTAACAGGCACGCCCTTGCCTCAGCTACCCGGTCAATATTGACGTTTTCGTTAATTTTTGGTGAGCGAGTAAGAGAGAGAAGGTATCCTTTCTCTAGTACCGAGGAGGGCTGTGCAGCGTCTGACTTTGTACGTGCCACTGTGGTCTGTTTGAGGGGTTTTCCTCGCATCCCTACACTCGTCTCAACTCTTTCTTCTTCCCTCTCAATAGATATTCTACTGGTGGAAGGAGCTGCTGCTTGCCTCACACGAACGTGCTTATTTATATTATCTTGCGTTTGAGGATCAGTGTCCCTTCCCTCTCTCTCCCATTCTCCAATACTCTTTCTGACTTTACTTTTTCCTATATCATCTTTCGGTGATGGTCCTGCCATTCCTGGTTTTACTGGTGGGCTACTTTCCTTATCTGTATATGTCTTTTTCATTGGCGTCCGAAACATTTTTGGGAAGAAGCGCCTACAATAATCAAACGTTTATAATATATTTTATATTGTGTCCAAGGCTTACGTCTACACTTTTCCCTCTATATGTAAAGGTATAGAGGAAGGAGGATTTGCTCTCTTGTAGTTTATCTATCTCTAAAATATTCTTGCTTATATAGCCGCTCTATTGAAGAATATCAGCAGAAGTCCGTGGATATGCCAACACACTCGGTTTGATAGCCACGTTACGGATCAATTCTTATCTATATCCGAATTACTCGAAAACGGGTAAGCGGATTTGTCTGAATTATACAAGGGTTTAGCCCCTAGTCAGTTGCTATAATACTAAACCAAAATACTTTTTGTTTTGCTGTCCACCTATATGTAGAGGGTATCGGTCGGATTTTCCCTCCTGGTTTATATATGGGCCCGAAACCTTAGCAGAATTACTAATCACGATAAAATTTGAGGGGAAAGTTTCGGCTCTACCTACTCTTGGTAGAGCTTTGTCCCATGCGGGCGTCTAGGTCAACCTTGAACAGTATCTAGAGAAATATTTGCTATAAATTTAATTTAAGTTGTTTTGATATTGTATTTGTGAGTTGGGACTCTACCAACTCTATATGATTAAGTATCTAAAAGTATCTAAGAATACTAGTCTGAAGTCAAAATCCTACTCTGTCGTTTGAAAAAAAAATTTTTTAGAAAGTTTTATATTTCTGTCTATCTCTGTCTACCCAATTTTATGTTATCCCAGAATAACTCTAGATACCACGAGCAACCAACCAGAACAACCAAATTGCCATATAGAAGTAAAGTTGAAGGCAACTAAGCTGAAACAAATAAGTTTAGAGTTCTCTCAGGGCCCTAGCGAAAACAATTCAACAATTCTAGGCTTTCTCAATTTCGCAAACTGGCAGTCAAAATGGCCGCCAATGTCAACCGATTATCGGATACTATGTCTCAAGATTATACCTTTACAAAAAACCGCGTTCTTCTCCGTACAATAGTTTCCGAGATATTAAGTTTTAAAAATCAACAAGATGGCTTCCAAGATGGCCGCTTATATTACCGAGCACAGCGGATTATTACGTAGTACAAACAAAGAACAAGGACAAAAGAAGAAGTTCAAACAAACAAAGGATAAAGACAAAAGAAATTTTTATGAATAGATTTTAACACAAAGGAATCGGTTTCGATGGTAAGCGTTGGGACGTGACCATATGACAGGCTGCAATATGCCGATATTCCAATATGACGATATGCCAATATGCCACTGTACCCAATGCACTAATATGTCGATACACCGATATGCCGATATGCCGGTATATGAACCCGACAATGTAACACTGTTTGTATATGCCGGAATAACCCAATGAGATGTCCAGTTTCTAGAAATTTAATATCTCAATACGGAAATGTTTCTTTTATGTTTTTTCTATATGAGTTTTGCAAATGATTTGCAAATGTTTTGCAAATACGTCGGCTTGACCTTCGTTGTCTTCAAGGTTATTAGAAGTTTTGCAAAACAACACTATTTTTCAAACACGTTTTGCAAGGAGAGTTTTCACTTTTTTCAAAAAATTTTTTCGCAGAAACTATTTTTTAAAGGAACACTATACGTTAATATTAATTTTGAATTGAAAATTTTTAAAAATATGGGGGTCAAAATCACTTTAATATTTACGTAAATCCCTTGTTTTTGGTTGCCCCTTTTCACTAAAAGATCTATATCTTTCGAACCACTTGTTCAAAAAATCTGAAATTTGGCATGTGTTTTCTTGATGAAATTGTCTATCTAATCCACTAATTTCGCGTATAGGTTGTCGATTTTGTTTTTGAGTTCTGGGGGTCCAAACTTGGGGCTGGTACTCACCGACTAGAAGAAGGCCTGTAGCAGCTGGAGTTTTAGTGTCTTCTCGACACGAAAAGGTGTTTTTGGCAGCTGGTCACTGTGGCCACCCCGTGGAGTTGTCAGAACAAGTCCTGGATAACTCCTTGTAGATCCTGATGTCACGTGACTAAAGATGCTATCGAAGATATCTCCGTGATGGCTGCACAGAAAATCTCCAAAATTGGTTGAGATATGCCGTAGGTCCCCCTTCACACTATGCACTAATAAAAACAATAGGTCCTGGATCTAGATTTTGCGGCGTACGCAAAAACCTGTTAGATTTGGGCGAAAACTTAGGTTTTACGTCAATAATTTTTGAACCACTGCACTCACAGTCACAATTTTTATATTGCAGGAAAGGTCTAGTCGTAACGAAAGTTTTGGTGTATAGATCTCGATGATCCGATGCGAAAAACCCAACACTGCGATATTAAGACACTTAGTGAGGCGCGGAGCAGTTCGAAAGCGAGTTTGTGCGCGTCTGCTCGGTACAGCGGGCGAAATAAGACTGGTTAGGTTAGGTTAGGTTTTTTTTTTTTTTTTTAATTAACAAGTATTTTGTTGTCACTCTCTACTCTAAGCTTATGCTATCGGAATACAATTGCCTTCGAGGTTGAGCAGATGATTGTTGTTATTTCCTTCTGTTATTGTCTTGCTATATATTTTGTTCATGTGCTGTTGAATTTCTTTAATGTGCTTATTATTGTTTTGATGTGCGTTGTGAATGTTTCTATTGTTGTCTCACATTTAATTACTTCCTGTAAATTGTATGGGTCGAGCTTTAAGTTGTTGCAGTTTATATCGTGATTGAGTCTTGTATTGTTATACTTTGGGCATGTCTTGATTAGGTGTTCCATCGTTTGTGTTGTTGTATTGTCGCAAGGACACGTGTTATCTGTGGTTATTCCGAATCTATGTAGGTAGGCTTTATGATATCCGTGGTTGGATAACATTTGGGTGAAATGGAAATTTGGTCTTATTTTTGCTATTGTTGTAATCAGTGTTTCATATGTAGGGCACCAGGTATTTGCAGTTTGTCGGGTCATTGTAATAGTCTGCTATTTCTGCGTTGAGCTTTATTTTATTTTTTATTTTGAGGTCAGAGATTGGGAATCTATGGTAGTCCGGTGTTTTCTTAAGTAGTGCTGCTTCTTTGGCTGCTTGGTCAGCTAGCTCATTCCCTGTTATGTTGTTATGTGCTTTAGTCCAGATGAAGTTGATGGTTTTATTTTCTTGTTTTGCTTCCATTATGTTTTTGTGGATTTGTAACGATAGTGCATTGGTGGTGTCCGGGATGCTTAATTCCATTAGTCCTGATTTGCTGTCTGTATTGATAGAAAAATTTAAGTTAGGGTCTGTAATAATCCATTCCGTTGCTTTTAGGATAGCGAATAGTTCTGCCTGAAAGTTGGAGCATAGGTCGTGTAATTTGTATTTCTTTATTCTGATTGTCCCGTCGTTGTACTGTACTATGAATGCGGCGCCTACTCCGCTGTTGCTTTTGCTGCCGTCTGTGTATATTTTGGCCATGTGCGAGTGTGTGGGGTTTTGTTCTATTTCTTCCTGGTTTGTTATCTGTTGGTAGTCTATTTTTATTCTGTCTGCAGGGTGTAGGAGCTCTGCTGGTGTGGCTTTGGTTTCTAATTTTATGTCGTGCGGTATATGTTGTGAATGTAGGTTTTTCTTTGTTGTTTCTACTTCTGCTATGTTTTCGATTCTTGTTTTAAGTAAGGTTTGTTGTGCTAGACATATTGCTGTTGCTGTATTAAGTGTTTTGAATCCGTTGATGCATTTGATTGCAAAGCCTCTTTGCAGTGAGAGTATGCGTTTGCATACTGATTTGTATTTAAGTGCCGGAGACCACACACTTGCTGCATAGCATATGATTGGTTCTATTACTGCATTGTAGATTATTGTTACGTTATCCTGATTTATGCCCCATGTCGGTTTTATATATTTGGCTATTTTCTGATAAATTTTTTGTGCTCTATGAATTGTGTTTTCTGCATGTTTTGTGAAGTTCAATTTGTTATCTATGGTAACTCCGAGGTATTTTATTTCATTCTGGAAGCTGAGGGGCATGTTGTCCATTTTTATTTTGCATTTCTTGGCTTTATTTGTAAAGTTGGTCATTTGTGTTTTCTTGGGTCCGAATTTTAGTTTTACATTTTTACCCCAGTCAGTTATTATTTGTATAGCTGTGTTTGTTCTTTCTTCTAGAATGTCCAGGTTTTTTGAGGTTACTATAAGTAGCAGATCGTCTGCGAACGCCTGCAGGTGGCAACCTGTGGGTAACTCGGTGTTTAGGAGTTCATCAAGTACTAGGTTCCACAGCAGGGGTCCGCAGACGGATCCTTGTATACATCCGCGGCTCATGGTTTTCGATGCTGAGTAGTTGTCTAAGTCTAGTTCAACTTTTCTGTCTTGAGTGTAACTTTTGAGAAGTTTATATATGTTTATTGGACATCTTATGGTGTTGAGTCTACTGAATAGTGCCGGCCACCATGCATTATCAAACGCAGCTTGTATGTCTAAGGATATGGCTATTGTTTGTTCCTTTTTGCGTTTTGCATCATTTATTATGTCTATTGCTTTGTGAATTGCTGTTACTGTAGATATCTGTTCCTTGAAGCCGAATTGGTTTTTGTTGGAATTTCCTGTGGTGTTGAGGTGGTATGTGAGTCTTTTTGTTATCAGTTTTTCCAGTGCTTTCCCTAGAACATTTATAAGGCCTATTGGTCGAAAAGATGTGGTGCTGGCTTCTGTTTTGTTAACTTTTGGTAGAATTTTGACAACTGCTACTTTCCAGCACTTTGGAAAGTAGTTTAGTTCTAAGCATCTGTTCATTATTGAAGTGATTAATGTTAGGAAGCATTGGGCAAATTGGTAGCAAATGTCCGATGTTAGGTGGTCAGGTCCTGGGCTTTTCTTCGGGTTCATATTTTTGAGGATGTTTATTATTTCCATTGTTGTGAACTCTTTTTCCGGTATTGTGTTTGGTGTTTTATCTGCTTTCTTACGTATTAACATTTGTGTAGGAGTAGTGTCAGGTTCATCATCTGGGAAAAACTCATAGAGGAATGTATCGACGGTTTCTTGGAGCGTTTTGGTGTGATGTCCGGCTTTGGTTTTGAGGGTTGTCGGTGGTTGTCTCAATGGTGTTGTTTTCAGTAGATGGTTGGTTACGCTCCAAACATCCTCCTTGCCTTGTCTATTGCAGAATTCTTTAAAGCTTTCGGATGATACTTTTTTGATTTCCTGGGAGTACATGGTTTTCAGTTTATCTTTTTCTTTGAGTGCCTCGGTGAGAGATTTTTTGTTGCGCTTAAGTCGTTGTAATAGATGGTGATTCCTGATAACTTCCTTTTTCAATGTTTCTTGGTGCTCGTTCCACCATGGTGCTCGGTGTGGTATGCCCGTTTTTCTTGGTAGGATCTTATTGCATGCTTTTTGAATGGCTATTGTTAAACTTATTATAAATTCTTCTAATTCATTGCTATTTAATGAATTGATGTCTGTCTTTGTGTTGATGTTTTCCTTGATTATGTTTCTAAAGTTTTCCTCTATGTTATTCCATTTGATGTTTTGGGTGTTATATTTAAAAGTGGATTGTTTCTTGTTGCGGTTTGTGTTGTATTTGTTCATGGTTAGATTAAACATTATTCCGTTATGGCTGGAGGAGGGGCAGCCTTCTAGTGTGACGGTCCAGTTTGATATTATATTTGGGTTAGAGGATATTGTTAAGTCTATTATAGATTGTCTGTGTATATTGTGATTTATAGTTTCGAATGTTAGGCTACTTCCGGAGTTGCTAATATACAGGTTGTTTTCTGTAATTATTCCCGCCGGTTAGCTCTTGTTGATCCCCACAAGGGGTGCCAGCCGTTGAAGTCTCCGCATAATATTATTGTTGCATTTGGGTTGTTGTGTATGAACGCTTCTATGCTCCTTATTGTTGAGTTTTCGTCGTTTCTTGGTTCTATGTAGGTGCTTATGATATATATTTTCTTTCCTTGTGTGTTTAGTTGGACGATGCTGAGATTAGGTGTTGAGTATTGGGATATTCCCAGTACGTCTCGGATCTTGTCCTTAATTAGGATACACGCCTTCACGTGTTGTTGTGCTGGAAATTGGTATGTTTTGTATCCAGAGATGGGTGACGTATGCTTGTTCCGTCCTACGTAAGGTTCATTAATGATCACAATGTCCACGCTGTGATCATCTATGTACTTCTTCACCTCCTGTGTCGCTGCATAGCCCCTGTCTACGTTTATTTGGAGTACTTTGTAGGTTTTGTGATTGTTTTGATTTTGTATGTGATATTGTCTAATATCCATAATCGGTTTTCTGTCTTGTGGAGTCTATTTGTTTCTGTATTCTGGGGCAGCTCAGCGACGTGGAGCTATGTTTAGTGTCTAGGTTGATATTATGTTTTGTGGCGTGGGTCGTGCAATTGTAGCATTTCAGTTTTGCGATGTCTTTTTTCTGAGGACATTCCTTATATGTGTGGTTGGTTGATGCACAATGGGAGCAGGCCTCTTGTTTTTCTGTACAATGTTTCTTTGTGTGCCCGAATTGTAAGCACCTGAAACATTGTAAGTAAGCAGGATAGTCTTCTGCGTGGATTCGTTGGTGGTCTACATTCACCTTTTCTGCTTCCACTATTTCTCTCCAGATTATTGGGGTGGTCATGAATACTGCGTTGTATAGTTTTTTGTTTTTATTATTCCGCAAGAATTTGAGTTCAAAGTCGTCCAGTGATTTAATTTGGTTTTTTATTGTTGGGTTTTGATTTAAAATTATTTCTTTTAGTTCATTTGACTTGGTTTCTATGTGTATTCCTTTTAATATGATCATAGGTTTGAGTTTTTTGCTGATTTCTGCATTGACTAAGCTAGTTGTTTGGTTGATTGTCTTCAGTACTTCGTCTCTTTGTTCGGTGTTGTCAAATTCGACTCGTAACTTATTATTTGATACTTGTTTTACTTGTGCAGGTGCAAATGTCATGTTTTTAAATTGTACGCTTTTCCTCCATGCGCTTGTTGTTTCTTCAGGTGTGTTAACTGCAGTTTTGGCGCTTACTATTATTGCTGGTTTGGTTATGGGTATGCTGGGTTTCTCACGAGGTTTTTGTGTACGTAGTGCTTCGGAGTATGATGTTTGTTGTGACTGAGGCGTCGGTATTGGGGTGTAAATAGTGGTAAGATTGAGTTTAGCTATTTCTTCTTTTATTGTTGATCTTATTAAAGCCGCAGTTTTGCTTTCAGCTGTTGATGCTGTTTGCTTGATGGTGCTTCGAGCTTGTTCATGTAATATTTGAGAGTGATTTCTTATTTCGTCCAAGGATTTTTTAATTTGTTCTTTGTTTGCGCGCGTTACGCTTCTATTTGTGTCCAGGTTTTGGATGATTTTTGTGATGTTTTCTATGATTTTTGCCATATGGTCATTGGTCATCTCCATTTCTTCCGAGTTTGCCTCTTCATATTCATCGTCAGACATGATTATTTGTGGCGTAGTGTTTTGGGTTCCTTGTGTTATCTCCGATCCTCCTGAGTCTTGTTGTTGAGTGTTATCGTTGTCTGGCATGATTTCCTATCCGTCGAAATTTGCTTTTGGAGAAGATTTTCTTCAGCGAGGGGGTGGGGGGGGGGGGGGTGGGTTATAATTGGCCGGTGGGA
>DWHK01001179.1:0-11632 GCA_018247855.1 Graphium androcles
ATCTGGGTGTTTGTTTCTGTGTAATATATGTTTGTGAAGCGCCCTTGTAACACAAGCCTAGAGCTTATAAGGGCAACGTTTTTTAAAAAAAAGGTAATAGACACATAAGTCAAGTCATGTCAGTGTGTGCGTGTGTCAATGGCAACGTGCTAGGCCAGCTCTGGATGTCCTCACAAAATATAAAAGATTTTCTTTTTAAATCGATGTAGGAAGATATCTGCAAGGACACAAAAAACTCTTATAGACTAACATAGAAAAAGAAAAGGCAAAATTTTGCAAGCGAGGTTCACTTAAAGTTAAATATGAACCTTCGGCAAGGGGACCTGCAACATTCGCCAGCCTTGGACAGGATTAGTGATTGCGTGAGCCCCATGAGTAATGCTTCCAGGGAGATGCATAGAGTAATCCAACGGCAAAGAACAGTCGTAAATAAAGTAATACAGATATTTTATTTCACCAAACATATATACAAGTATATTTTACCGCACAAAGTATCTGTATTGAATAAGTTTCCATTGAAACGTTAACCTAATAAATAATAGTTGCCTGCGCTCATGGTTAAGAAGAAGTAAGAGAAAGGTAAGCTTTCGACAACCTAACAAGACAGGCGTATTGTTATGAGGCGGTGGCGCCTTCCCGGTGGAGTAAGACACTATAATTGAGTCAAACACTCGCTGCCTGTGATGCCAAAATCATCAGTGCTCTATGTAGAGGCACGCACGGTGTGTTATTCCTTATTATATAATTCCTTTTCATAGTATAAATATCAACTCTACACTGGTGCGCCACTACATCTCTGCAAGGGTTGGTTGTCCTACTTCCATATTTTATTGCCTCGCAGGTACATAGTGTTTGACTCAAGTATAAGTGCAACATGAACTATATGCTATATTTTGAGCTCTACCACCTAGATTGACCACTTTTGAAGTTGTTAAAAACAGACATTACCTTCCTCACTTTCACATTGAAAATCAACTAACACAATTATCTTAGCGAATCGTCTTACATAGAGATAAAAAAGGACAGTATTCGCAAGTAATGTTGCTAATCCGTTACAGCGGTTACGTAAACTAATTTTAAAACTGGAGATTAACTTATCAAGAACTGTTAATACCCGACAGAAATAATCTTTTCGTGAATATTTACAACGTTGATAGGCGCTATCCTGTTTCTTTATGGTTATTATTTATTGAAATCATTAGCTGTTATTATAATCTGTTTGGTGTAAGCCGCATACCTCTCTAAGTTTTATATTAGTGTATAGTTATTATTAAGTTGAACGATTATTATATGTATGTATTATTTTTTAAAGGTGACGGTAGCCAATAAAATAATGGTTCTTCTGATGTTAAGCGATTACCTTCGCCTATTGACTACCAGTTACATGGATGCTCTAGAACTTGATATAGTTATAAACGTTCAGTACGTACAGTTGATGCATCCATTGTTACTATTTATATTATATAATAGAGAGACAATCCTCAACACAGTTCACTTTTATATCAACCTGTATCAGTCCAAAATTATTAAATATTTTTATTATTATTAGTAATTAAGTATGGGGTGATCACGTATTTTGATTACCTTAATCCTTATTATTCCGTAATTTATTTATTAATCCGTATTTTGATAACCTTATTAAGTATAAAACTTAGTGTTTATACTTAACTCTTTTCTTAAATCCACATGTTATTGTTTTAATTTCCTATACGTATGTTATGAATATAAATTATTATTGAACTTAGGATGAGTAACACATACCTTTCCTCATAACAACAAAAGCGTTATACGTTTCGTAATTAAGCTTACACACATGTAGTTGACATCACTTCGCATGATTGATTTTTTTACAAGAAATAAGGACATTATTGTTTTATAAATTAACTATGCAATATAACTTGCGTATAATTAATGAACGTACCGATTCAATGTAAATTTTACGGAAAAGTCAATTATCACACCATAGCCCTCTTTTAAATTTTGAATTTTTAACCGACTTTAAAAAAAGGAGGTTACAATTCGACTGAAATTTTTATGTTTGTTACCTCGAAACTCCGACACTTATGAACCAATTTTGTGTTGTTTTATCTAGGACGATATACTTACAGATCGATCCAATTGATTTCAGAAATAGTTTGTTTTTTAAATCAAAAAAATTGAATAAATACATTACGAAAATCCACTTGTAATGCGTTCTGTGTCGGTCTTAAAGTACGACTTTCAAGATCAACGTGGGTTATGCATTTCGTTACTTACCAGACTTGGTTGTTTAATAGTATAATGATATGTGAATATATCACTGTAAATTGGTCTTAATTTCTTTTGTAACAGAATGTAAAGGGATGTTTATCTGATTTTCTTCACAGGACCTGACCAAGTAGTACCAGCCGATAGTTACACAACTTGCACACCAGGTAGTTATGTCAAGCTACGAATGCAAGCGCGGGGGTTGGCAGCCGAGCCACCGATTTCTGTGCCAGGTCTCCTTAGTCGGACGACAGCGAGGTATCCTGACGGCACAGCGCTGGCTTCAAAAAGGAATGGACAGTGGCAAAAAATTACATACAAGTGAGTATGATACTCACTTTGCGGTTGCACTTTCTTCACATATATAATTCTTCTGTTTGTTGGTTCGTCATTGAACTTTTAAACGGCTGGGCCGATATTTAACCAACTTAAAAAAGAAGGTTCTCTATTCGACCCGTATGTTTGTAAGTTTGTGCACGATTTTGACAAAAACTACTGACCCGATTTAGATGCGGTTTTTGATATTCGATTGCATATTTTTCTAGGAAGCTGCTTAGCTATATCTTATGAAAATCTGCTTAGCCAAATAACTTATACTTGTCTGATCAATACGAAATTAAGTTTTCCGCAATTTAAATGTTATTATTTTTTTTAGTTAGGACACTGTTGTGTTTTAAAGTCGGTTAATTTTTGTAAAATAAAAATATTTGTTTTCCTGCCTTTTAATTTTGATTTCCTTTTGGTTTTTACTCTATATACACGCATTTTAATGAAATTTAACTTGATTCACAATTGTACTTGATAAATGGTGTTGTCTACAGTATTTATTTCTTATCTAAACCTACCATGTATCATTTACATTTATTTCTTGATGCACTGGGAGATATACGTAGTCACGCAAATAATAAAGTATACTTTAGCATTTGCGTGACTGCGAATAACTAGACAATAATTTTACATAACGACTCGTATTTAACACTCCTACGTTGATATTATTTATTTTGTTCCTTTTTTTATAAACATTTTTTTCCAGACAGTATCAGGACCGCGTGCGTAAAATAGCCAAGGGTTTCTTAAAACTGGGATTGGAACGGCACCATTCGGTTGGCATTATTGGTTTCAATTCGGAACAATGGTACATTGCCGATCTCGCAGCGATTCATGCAGGGTAATATATAAAGACTTTTTCTTCTCAATATTTGACTTATAATTTTATACTAAATATAACGTAACATAAATAGGTGGAATAATGACGCTTTCAATGTCTAAAATTCATTTTGTATTTATTTATTAATTCATTTATTTATTTAATAACACGGAATCAACAGCACATAGAAAAAAGCATAATGTTATCTTACAAATTAAATCATATTGCCAATAACAGATTCCCATATTGCCATTTAGGTATTTATTATATATGCTACTTTTTTATTTTATATTACTTTTTGCACATACAACCAAGACTTAACACTGTTTGTTTTGCTCGCAGTGGCTTTGCAGCAGGCATTTACACGACAAATTCAGCTGAAGCCTGTTACTATTGTTTGGAGACCTCGCGGGCTAACATTTGTGCGGTGCAGGATAAAAGGCAACTCGAAAAAATATTATCTGTGCGAAGTCGCCTCAAGCACCTGAAGGCAATTATACAATGGGAAGGAACCGTGGACACGTCCATTCCGGGAGTTTACAGCGTAAGCTTGTCTTTTATTACGTACTCTGTCCCAAAGAAACGCCAAGAAGTCTTAGTTGGCTAAGACTTTCTAACAATTGACCCGGTTTATGCCACAGCGTTTAAGAATCCTGTGCTTATGCAATGAAATATAAAAGTGAATGCTTTATTGTCCGTCTCGTTTGACGCACAACACAATTTTTTTTTGCACACATGTTATTATGGATAAAAATTGCTGTTGGCGCTTACTGCAGCATTATAGTTTGACATTAAGTTGACTTTAGTGTTTTTTTATTCTGATATGACAATGATCATAAATGTTACTACTTTATTGTGAACAAGTTATATTGAAGTTTTTTTTGCAGTTTGCGTAACTAAATTAATTACAGTCTGCAACATTTATATGTCAACAACGTGTTATGGACAATAATGTTTTTTAAAAAGATTGTTTTTGAAAAATAAAAGGTTTTTTTATCAAAGTATTAATTTGTTTTTTTCTACAGTGGGAACAAGTAATGGATTTAGGCGCTCAAGAATCTGATACGCAACTTAATAAAATATTAAAGGAGATGGCAGTAAACGAATGCTGCACTTTAGTCTATACCGTAAGTAAATTTTAGTTTTCCTCTTACCGGTAAAATATTTTTTTATCGTTTTACGAATAAAACACATTTAAGGATTTTTTTTATTAGGATTTATTATTAAAATGTTTCATCCGAAGATTCCAATCCGTATCAATAGATTCGATAAGTCTCCGGCGGAAATTTTAAAAATGTACTCTGATAAATCCGCAAATTTATTTTAATACCAGTAATAATAGTGTTCCCATAAACTTAAATGAATAGTATTATAGGATGTTATTTTATTATTACAAGCATTGGTAAACATAACATATTTTTATTTTGCTTCGTGACTTGGCGATTATGGTGTGCATTTTTTCTATTAATAGCGGTATAATTCCGGCGACGAAATGTACTGTCCTAGATTCGATTTGCAGCTACCAATTTAATTTAGCACTAAAGCTTTAATATTGTTGATAACATTTGCGGATAATAAACTCATTGATCATCTAATTTTGGGTACAGCCGATTCATTAGCTGATCTAGATAGGCAAAGGAATAATCACGATATACATACATACATATATCGTATACGTGAATGATATTGCGTAAATTTTCATTAGGAATAATCGTACAATGACCCTCAATTTTACTAGGGTAATATTTCTAATATTATTTACAGACAGAATACGATATTAACGTTTAAGTATGAGGATATAATAATAGGGAATGTGAAGTAAATGTATGGGAATTGTTTTCCGTGTTTACCTTATTGTTGATAGATAATATGGAAGCTGTTGTAATAGTTGTTTAATAAACTGTGTCTATTGATTGCCATTGTTTGCAGTCGGGCACCGTGGGTCAGCCGAAGGCGGTGATGTTGTCACACGACAATCTCACTTGGGACGCTTTCTCTATCTCGGAGCGCGTTCGAGATCTGAACCCAACGCTCGATCGGCTCGTATCGTTCTTGCCGCTGAGCCATGTCGCCGCTCAGGTGCGTATAAAGACGTTCTTTCAGAAATAGGAGTAACATTGTCAACTTAGTTGAACTACGGCCACGCTGGCCAGTTGATAAGAGATCAACCTACCGCGAATGACACGTTAAAGTGCTAGTATACACACGTACAGACGCACTCTCTTCTCAAGCTGTCTTTGCCCGAGAAGACGGTTATGTAAGGCTAGCCAAGAGACCAATAGGCACATGACCCACTAATGACTTAAATCATTTTCATTGTAGGTATTGTGATTATGATTTTGTTTTTTATTGTGATTATTTTACTAAGGCGACAAGGAAAAATATAATATTATCAATCTTTGCGGAATTCGAACGTACGACCACAGCTTTAATAATACTAGCCAATCTAACTATAACCATGGATGACCTTACATATAATAATTTTTTACAAAAATTAACCGACTTCAAAATAAAACAATATTCTAAGTAAAAGGAGACAAAAATGTCATTGAAATTGAGGAATACTAAATTTCGTATCGATCAAACAAGTATAAGTTAAGGCGATGCCTTCAGCGACATGAAAAGAGCTGATGGTCTTCAAACGACTGAGCGGGTTTTCGTAAGACATTTAAAAACCTTCCCAGAATAATATCATTTTCACAGAAAATTTACAAACCAACTTCAACCGTCTCAAAAGTGGAGTTTCGTAATGTATTTTCAACTTCAACTGTTTGATTAATAACTTAAAAACTACTTGTCCGATCTAATTCAAATTTCAACGGGACCACACGGGTCAAGTAAAAAAATAATCATAAAAATTGGTTCACCCAGTAAAAAGTTTTCTAAGTAACAAACATAAAAAAAAATACAGTCGATTTGAGAACCTCCTCCTTTTTTGAAGTCGGTTGAAAATATGCAATCACATAGTAAAAATAGCGTCCGAATCGGATCAGTAGTTTTTGAGAAAAATGCGCATATACGTACATACAAACATACGGGTCGAATAGAGAACCTTTCTTTTAAGTCGATATAAAATTATCGATATATGGCACCAATAGGACTTATAATCGTAAAAATACAGGAATCGATTTGCCTAGTTGCCAAGTTGTAGTCTCACATCGCAGGTGATTAGTCCAATATCTTTGAAAACACAGGATAAGTATTTATATGACTCTTGGGTATTTTGCGGTATCTGGTATATTAAACGATAAACAACACGAGATATTGTTATCTTACACAAGGGACAACGTTTTTTTTTAATAAAAGGGTACAAAGATTATATAACACTTATTGCAACCGGCTTCGTTGCTGCAGCTGTCTAGTTAATAAGAAGAAACATTAGTATAAATGTTCCTAATATTTATGATTTAATAATGCATTCAGATTTGCGATTATAAACAAACGAAAATATACCTTTTATATACATACATATGTACTAAGATATTGTACGAGTTGCGTTTCAGTATTGCTATCGAAAATCTTGATGATCCTAAAGTTCTGGTTTCATTTCTAAGAAAGGAAAAGTATACGTGACCTTGAAAACCTTTTTTATACGACAATATCTTTTTAACTTTTTTCAAACGCTGCTGCCAAATATGTTATGAGTAGTAAGAACGTTTCGTAAATTACACAGATACATACACCTAGTTCTAAAACAACAACCAGTAGGTCACAAGTGTTTCTTTTTGGTGAGTATCGTGACCACTAGACGCCGCTTTCAACGGCTTAGTGACCGCGCCAATGCCAAATGAATTAGTTAAATTGAATATTCATATAAGAATGCTTGTTCGATTGCCCATAAATCGTCATTGTCAATAAAAATATTCACGGTTAGCATGTTTTACTATCCGAGATTCTCCTTTGTTTGGTTTAAAAGTGCTAAAACGTCGAACGTTGCACACGTGCCCAGCGCGACTGGTTATTATCAACGCGGGAAGTACCTACAAGCAGCACAGAATTATCGCACACCGCGAAACTGTGTACACAATGAAGACGTTGCAAATTTATTATGACGTGGCAACGGTGGAGAGGCGATAGCTAAATGTATTTAATTAAATACCAGCTATCATTACGTACGGCTATTTCAAGAATCACGACATCACTCGATAACCATCCGAATAATTGATAGCCTCAATTAATAATAGTTTGACAAGCAATCGTGACTCAAATATGGTGAAAATTAAGATTCAGATAATAATTATGATATCGTCGCACAGAAACGTTGCGTTTTCTAGAATATCGGTATGGATTATCGACAGGTTGATTACAACGATTAAGATAAATGGACGCGCAGTTTAGAGTCATTTTTAATACTAAGAAATGCAGAAAATACGGTCTTTGAGGCTAATTCAAGCATGTGTGCCATGTCTCATCAAACGGCGCAAAATAGGTTACGCAGAAATCAATAGATAGCAGTGAACTTTTATAATGGTAGTATGCAAAATTTTAAATACAGCTAAAGTAAGTTTAGTTTAATATAGAATATACATTGATGTATTACAAGTAGGACCTTTTACAAGTGCCTGATAATCGGCGTTTTGACCGATTTACAAGAAAATATATGATAACAGTCGATAATAGCAATGTAGTTACATTTTTTAAAAATTGTCGTAGAGGTGATAGAAATATCAGGGTTCGTGTCGAAAAAAAAATCAAGTCACATACTAAAAATCAAGTCACATAACTATATCTTTTGAACGACGATAGGTAGGTATTTGATATTTTTTAAGAAAGATTAACAAGCGATGAGATGATTCACCTGATTTTAAATGATTCCGTTGCTCATAGACACCCACAATATCCGAATGGCCATGGATAGAAAAGCTATTCTTATTTTACTATAAAAACCATTGAGTAAAATTTGGTAATGCTAATTTAAAATCCAACCAAGAGAAACATTGTCTGTATCTGTCTGTAATGGGTTATATTTTACTATATTTTGAAAATTTATTTTGATTTTTTATCATCAACGTTAAGAGTATAATAGGCAGGTCTTAGACAGGTTACGCTATAATTAGGAAGAGTCGAAGTATAATAAAAAATGTCACGGGGACACGCACAGTAAAATAACTCTGAGTAACACTGTTGGGGTCTTTTAAAATGTAGTATGTAATAATATTATGTTAGTAACGTAGTAGGTAGGTGTAACGTATTATAATGTACTTCTCTCCACGCGATCTTTTTAGTTTTATTTTCCTACGGTAGAAGAACATGCTGGTTTTTTCCGCAACCAGATCTTGATAACGCATTCACTTGACCATTAATTACCACTAGTAGTACGCCGCAAACTTGGAACTTGCGATTATTTTGTTTCACATTTATTTCAATATCTCTTAAATTTCTGAACCAATTTATATGCCTGCACTTAAAAATTGTACTAACATTACCTACATATATTCCAAATTTTATTGAAATTGGTTCACTGGTTCGAGAGTTATTGCGTTACATACATACATACAATAGTTTTCGCCCCAACTGTAAGTGTAAACCTCATTCGCTTCATTCACTTGGTCAATTAAAAAGAGATATCCATATAGACCATATACGCTATCGCTGACTTTTGTTAGATCTTTTTAAGTGAAACAATTCCATTTGAAACATGTAGATTTTTGCCTAACTTTAAGTGATTAGGTATCGTACGCAATGGAAGGCCATAAAATGAATAAAATTTCCCCGTTTTTGTAAATTTTTTTATTGATGCTCCGCTTCTATTAGTCGTAGCATGATGCTATTTAGTCTACAGCCTTTCTCGACAAATGGGCTATCCAACACTAAATGACATTTTTAATTCGAAGTAGTAGTTTCTACCCTACGTTCGCATTGCCAATACATTCGCATAAAAACATGGTAAATTTTTTGTATTTTTCAATATGTACGAGGTATTTTCTAAAAAAATGGTTGATATTTTGTAAATAAATGAAAAATACATAAATCGTGATGTATAACAATGTGAAATCAATTTAATTTATTGACAAAATAGAGAAAATTCAACTTGTGTTTATGAGAATGTTTCTTCAGTGCGAACGTAGGGTAAGAAGTAAAACTTCTTTGCCAGTTTCAATTTTATGAATAATAATTGTTGATTTTTTCTTTTACTCTCTGACATGAGACGCATGACGCGAATTGAAATTTCGTTACACTTAACGTGCTCAAAGAATTTCACTTCAAGCAAAAACAAAACCTGTAGAAGTATCTAGCACTGATCTCTTCTCATTACCGACTTGGCAATCATAAAATGGAAAGAAATTTAATATAAAAAGAGAATAACATCCGTCAAACAGCTTTTGCTGGACTTCTATGGCCGCGCTCGCACGGGGAGGTACCACCGCCCTTCACAGAGTCAGCATAAAATAAAGTATGCATGGCCCTTAGGGTTGCCGGATGACCACTTATACCCTTTTCTTTTCCCTCTCATGTCACCATCCAATCCTTAATATGATCCTATCCCATCCTACCCCTTAACTTTCATACAGCTTTTGCTGCACTTCTATGGTCACACTCGCTCGGGGAGGTACCAAGAAGAGGCCCTATACAGAAAGTCAGCATAACGTAAAGTGTGCATGGCTTTTTCGATCATGGTCATTCCTACTGTCTTGTTTTCCCACTTATTTCCCCTCGGGATTTTTGAATATTCCTTATCCATCCTACCTAATAAAGATGTTCGATACAATATCCAAGGCTAGCAACGTATTCTTTGGATGTTGTGTGTGTCCAATGGCAACAGGATTGCCTAATATCAGGTGAACCATCTGCTCATTAGCTGTACGATTATTAAGTAAAACCAAGTTTTTAAATTGACTTGCAGTTTTATTTAAATGAAAGAAACTTCACAACCAGTCTTTTACAAATCAGTACACAGAGCAGCGATACAGGTTAGATATAAAGAAAAAACAGTGTTGCCATAGTATAATATTGATTTATACCAACACCCCCCCTCAATATAATACACTTTAAGCCAATCTATACTAAATACTAACAGAACAAACTCAATCTTGTAACATGTTACACATATTTATGAATTTATACAACTAATTTTTATTTAATGATTTTGTAAACATATCTGCAATCTGATCTTCTGTTTTTATATATTTTAAAACTAATATACCCCGTCTAACTAACTCTTTAAGATAATGGAACCTTATATCTATGTGTTTAAGACGCTTAACACAATCAGTGTTAGCAACCATTATGGCACTCTGATTATCACTGAAACTTTCAGGGCAAACTTTCTCTATTTTAAATTCATATATTAAATTTATAAGCCAACAAGCATCAGCTGCAGCCATACTGATTGCTATATACTCTGACTCTGTAGAAGACAGACTAACACTAGCTTGCCTTTCTGAGCACTATGATATCAAACAATTTGCAAGCATAAAGCAATAACCAGTTGTAGTCCTTCTATTTTTTAATTCCTTCCTCCCCCCCCCATCCAGTTAGCATCACAATATCCAATTAACATATCATTATTACACTTATATATCAAGCAGTAATTAATAGTACTTTTAATCTCAAAACTCTTTTTAAAGCCATTAACATGTTGTTTCCTTTATTCTGATATCTGCTTAGAATTGACACTGCTACACAAATATCTGGTCTCGTTCCTAATGCTGCATAAGACAGCTTGCCAATGATTTTCCTACATTTGTTTTCAATATTTTTATCAATTACAGAGTTACAATTTTTCTCTAATATTTTGACTTTAACAATAAAGTCCATAGGGTTAATCATAGTTTTACAATCATACATTTCAAAATTGTATAATAGAGATTCCAAATATTGTTTTTGACTCAATTTGGTGACTTTATTTTTTAAACTCTGTTCTACCCATATGCCTAGAAAGTTTGACACTAATCTCAAGTCTTTCATTTTAAATTCAGAGTTCAACAAATATTTTAAGTCACATATTTCATATTCATTGTTACCAAAAATCAATAGGTCGTCTACATACAGTAAAACATAAGTATTGCCACTATTTGTATGTTCCATATATAAACAAGTATCACTTTGGGATCTTACAAAACCTTGCCCCATTATGTCTGAGTTGAATTTATTATTCTCGTACTTGGGTGATTTTTTTAAACCATATAATGACTTATTTAGTTTAACAATATTGTTATTCCTGCTATAGGCACCCTCAGATAATTGTAAATAAACAACTTCATCAATGCACTCATATAAAAATGCTCCTGTGACATC
>DWHK01001180.1:0-11630 GCA_018247855.1 Graphium androcles
ACACAAAGTCATTGTCTCCCCGCGGGATTCGAACCCACGACCTCCGGTTTGTAAAGCAAGGGCCTATACCACTAGGCAATGAAGACAGTTTATACTCAATTATATAAATTAAACAGTATTATTTTTTTAAATACGAATAAAATATTAACCATATCAATATCATTACTAAAGTGGCAAATAAAACATGCGAAAATTAAACTAAAGGCACACAAGTGTATCATCAAAATAAACGATATCACTCGCCAAATGAAAAGAGCACAATGAAACAAGAAGAATAAACATTTCAACAATAAAGGGGGCACAGAAGAGTGATATCCATTTGCATCGGCGTAAAATAATGGGTTATTGTGCACACTTTACAATAAATATTAAGTTGGTGCAGCGGAGCATTTTATTTACGAGTCGGGCCGGCCTCCGGCGCGCTGTCAACTGTTTACGAGTTGGCGACGTTCATGGGCATAAACGCAGACTCGATTTATCTCCAACCCCCGTATACGGATCGAGACAGGCGACGATTCTAGATCGTTCAAGCAATGAAATCCAATTTCGGTTTATGTGCTGGACCACATGCCACAAGCTGTCTATTTCATCTATAAACCGCCGAATGCTTTGTACTGAAAAATTTACTGAAGGCCCTTCCAACATTTCCTTTCGAAGCGACAATTATGAAGCATCTTAACGGCGTTTTATCTTGAATAATTAACGCGACAGCTGCAATACCTGACTAAAAGTGCACCCTATGCTAAATAATGCACATAGCTTCAAAATCAAATTTAGATGTCTTATTTTAATTTTATTTCCACTACCGATATTATGCTCTGCCGAAAAAAGTTATTAAGATGAAAAAAAGATAAATTTTCCATGTTTAAACACCGTTGAATTCGAAGAACACACTACGTAAAGATATTCCGATTCTCCGTCAGCTCTTGTTCGTACTGACGCTGTCCACGATACCTAAATTAAATTGGCAATGCGCACTACTGCTAAGCGTGCAACTTTTGAGAGACGACAAATCTTTTCACATTTTCTTAAACACGAAGAGATGCCATGGGAGGTACGATAAACAGGATGTTTTTCCAACATCAATAGGCACTTAAAGGTAACCTTTCGGCGTTTAAGCAGGCTTTTGCTCGTCGTGTCATAATACGCTCAATTTTACGACTTTGTTTTGAAGTAGTCGCTTGACTTTGTTACGAGTTCGGGTAGCTGACTTGTCGTTGCAATAAATATTAATCAAAAACTTCGGTAAAAAAGTAACAGTATATTTAAAACATGTAAATACATAAAATTTAAATTTAAAAAGCTTCTTCTCCTCCTCTTAACCCAGTAAGAAAATTTTAAATACGTAACATTTTCCATAAATTTGGCGACATTATCAAAAAATTTCAAACATACAAAATCTATTCTTCTATATGCCTGAAAAACTTAAAAGGCATGTAGTTGTTAGATAAAATTATTTTCTTTTTTTTTCAAGTTTTATTAATACTTCTACTCCTGAAGTTCCCACGGGAACCGTTATTCGTGAACGGTGTTGTGCATATGTATATGTATGCGCACCGAGAAAACTCTGTTTGCACACTTTTACCCGTTACAACATTTTTTTTTACTTCTTAACTTTAATTAGTTACAGAAGTAACAGATAAGAGTTATCGGTGGAACTAATAATTAAATTGTATGACAGTAATACATACATTTAACTGTCTTTTTTTTTATTGCAACCATAAAATATATCAGCTATTTCAATTTAGTACACGATGTATTCCGTAATAGTAGAGAGACTAGTTTTCTTGTGTTAAAAAACCTGTTCTGGTAAACGTCAACTATGCCAAATTATTCACAATCATCCTTTCGCGAATTATATTTAAACTCAGTATTAAGGTATTGTTCATAAGACCATATTTCAAAAAGTATTAATTTCAAACAGGATCAAAAATACGCCATTAGCAAATATTACAAATGACAAAGCTAGCGAAGACGCATTATCTTGCAAATCGGCTTTACATTTATCATCGTCAGTATCACATTATAGATTAAGGGAGATAAATAAAATATTCAAATTAATTAATAAATTTCTCACAGTTCGAGATAATAACGTTCCAGTGGCGCCAGATGTTGACAAGTCAAACAGGCGAGTTATGAATTTTAATGTCTCCTCGGCGAAAATCTGGATGAATATTGAACACGCTAAAAAATAATTAAGTCGGGGAAGGATGTCCCTATTCGTATATAGTCTAACAACGTAAATAGCTAAGCGGGGTGACGGCATAAACGCCTAAGTTCTAAAGGATCACGGCTTAAGAAATACCAGCCAGTATTAATTGTACGGGTTACTGCTTAGCAATAACCAAAGATGTGACAACAACTATATGTTACCAGAGAGATGTTATAGACAGTATAAAACCATAACTGTTCTAATTGTATGGAAAACATAACCAATTATATTTTTTATATTAGCCGTTACTCTCCCAGTGCTGGGCAAATGCCAAATATTTTTTATGAAGAAATCTTGGAGAGCGTTAAGTGATCCCGTCGCCTATGAACACACACAACGTCCGAAAAGTTGCGTGTGCGTTGCCAGTCTCAGAAATTGGATAAGACAGGTTACAGGATAGGATGGATCAGGATTATATTAAGGATTCGGTGGGGTAAGAAGTGGTAAAAGAATGGCCATCCGGCAACCCCAAGAGCCATGCATAATTTACTTTATGGTGGCTCTGTGTAGAACGGTGGTACCTCCACCGGGCGAGCGCGGCCGTAGAGTTGCCGCATAAGCTGTATGAAGGATGTTATATTGAAATTTATTAATTATTTCCAACTATTATGCATCTTAAAAATTTGGTTATTCACTATTTTTGTTAAATAGGCACTAAAGTGCCTTATGAAAAAAACCGTATAGATACTACAATAAACAGATACTTGAAATAATTCATAATAATATTATACTGATGAAATGACAGATCACGTACTGACGGCGATAAAAATGTATAGTGCGGAAGCCAAATTTAAAATCGACGACGAATTCTAATATATTCTCATTATTCGTAATTGACCTAACTTGTCTGAAATTATAATGCAATACGAATGTTAATAAATGATGAAAATTTTTGACACCTCTTAATTGTCTGAACTTATAATTCTTAAAATTAAAAATTTCGAATATGAATTAATTATAGCATTTAGCATCAAATGTATATTGATTATTCAAAAGTAGGACATCTTGTTCCACAAAGCACAGAAAACTTGTAAGGGTATTCTTCAAAAGACGCCTTGGGTGTAATGGATACATTGTGTACATCCATAGCTGTGTTCGCTCCAAATCAGGAATCCGAGAGGCACAAACAACGCAGCCATTGTAGTCTCAGTTACTTATATATAGTACTTCTACGGTCCAGAATGTTTCAATGATAGCTAAGGGCTATGACGCACGTTTCGATGGGAAAATTTCTGAAATATCCCTTTGTACGATGATAAAGGGCAAAAAATTTTAATTGAACACTTTCATGTTTGATCGAATGTTACTTTAAAACTTTAAAGTACAAAGAAACGAAATATGAATTGTAGAATTCAATATATAAAGAAAAGTAAAATATTTACAAGCCTGTACATATATGATCCAGTCGGGGCTAAGTAAAAATATAATGTGCAAAATGTTTGCTACTAACTCACTTATCGGGGAAATATTTTATTAATTAGATATTTCTACCTACTTTTCTAACCTTAAGGAAAATAGAAAAGTCAAAAGTTATACTTACAAAACTTATATCCAGGTATCTATTGACTACATAGCTACCTGAATATAAACTCGGTTTACGCGTGTGACTTACACACAGTGATAGAAACGCAAACCATATACAATACACCGAATTTCAACACAATGAATAGCACTAAAAAGCATACAAGCGAGTTATTAACTATTTGAAATTCGGGATAGGCGAATTGAAATAGTATTGGCGAATTTAGTGAGATGGATTTTATGAAAGTTGCGTAACAAAGCGCGTCGGGAGTCCCCGGAGGTTGGCAGCAATCATGCGGCCGGCTGCATCAGTGACCAGCGCACCGCCTTTGTGTACTCATTCGCATGCCGCCCGTATCGCCGCCACCACGCGCGTTACGCCAATAATGCCGACAACACTACATATTAAACGCCCCCAAATTGCACTTTAATTTATTCCGAACGTGTCCCGGCAACGGAATCGCAATAACCAGTAAAACAATACCGTCGTTTATCGGCGGGCCCGTTTTGATTGCACTTACGCGTGCTAAATCTAATTCCGACATCGATGAACGCAGAATGTATTGTAAAACGAACCGATTATTAATTACATGTTAAATCATCTATATGTACGGAAATATTCACATGAGGCGAAAATAAAAGTTTATAAACCAGATCTAAAAGAACCCTATGTCGTTCTCCATCGTAAAATTTTATATAAAATCAATAAAGTACGTACGTAAACAAAAATAAATAATCAAGTACACTTCCGCAGTAATAAAATCAAATAAAGATCTTACTTCCTACACAAGTATACTACACTCTAATGCAAAAGTACTAACATTGTAAAAGCACATAATAATAAAGGTCGAGTAACACGGGGAACAACTTAGAACGGTAATTAAATATATGAGACATCAAATCCGTTGTGTTAAAAAGTTTGCAAGTAATATATAAATTTTCTCTAAATGCGCTGCCACGCTTTGACTGCATTAATCCCGAAGCTCGGGGTATTAAGTTATTTTTCCCGTCATAACAGTAGTTACGACAAAGCTCATTTCATGAAAGCTTTCAACTGAGATAAAAGGTTATTAAGCTTCTGTCAACTGGCCTAATTACAAAGTCCCTTGCAATTCATTAATTTTCAAATTTGGGAAAAGCAAAATGAAAGTGACTCACGCAAATAAAATCGTGAAAGGAAATTCTCGTTCCTTAGTAAAACCTACATATTTCATGAAAATTAAAATCGTACAAATCTAAATTTTACTATTAAGTTACGTAACGAAATAATATTTTATCACTAACCTCATCCATTTGCACAATATCAATAAATCACAATATTTATTACACTTCAATAAGTTTTAATTATCACTCGGGGAATAAACTTTTCTTATAATGTTGTTTCGCACACATTGCCTTCAACCGTACCATGCAAAAACTGCTCTAATACAACATACTATTAATCTGTTTGTTTCTAACACCCTTATCTTCCTCTCAATAAATCAGTGAAAATTATCAAAGTTCTAAATATAAAGCAAAAAGGTAATTCTGTAAGGCTCTTTATTGCGTGTTGAAAATCAACGCGTGCTCGGTATAGCGCAAGATTTAATGCACCCTTGAGGTATATACGATAAATGTAGGAGCTGATATATGGATGTATATTAGAGTCTGTGCGATGTTTCCTTTGGAAGTGAACTTTGTTATTATTTAGCGCATAGTTCGCTTGAAAAGTGTCTCGTGTTTGCAAGACGCTTGAAAAAGCGGCTTCGAAATACAGCTTGGATTTTAATAACAAATCACTACTAAGAAGATGAAGAGCAGAAAAGTAAATATATGGGAAAATTGATTGGCTTAAAATCATGCGAGTGAAGTAGTTATAGACAGCTATATACCTCATAAATACATTGATAATTCTTTCGTTTTACCAACCACAAAAAAGGTAGATTATTTTGTAACTTGTACATAACTTTCCGCTTTTTTTTCTGTTTCTTCAAACTACCTGAGCATAAGTTTCCTCCGCTATGAATGTTTTCTTAAAACTCTCCGTAGATTTAGCTACGGTTCAACGCGAAAACTTTTGATGGCCGTTTCAAAACATTTAGTGAAATAGCAACGTTTTGAGAAACGGTCAAACTTGATCATAAATAATCGTATTAGAATAAATCTACTTACATAACTTGACATTTTATTTATAAATAAACCAAATATATTTTACAACAACACCAGCGATGAACTATTTTATTAATTAATGTAACTAAAGGTAACAAATAGTATTTATAAGTTAATATATGTTAATGATAAATTACCTCATTGAACAGTTTCATTTACCATAAATATACGATAAGAGCGTGATAATAAATAGCCTCAAGAATTGGGCTACCAAATACATAATGTTCATTTACTGAACTGGAGAATTCACCGACATTCCAATAATAGTGCAATGGAACAAAAAAACCCTAAGGTTTATAATAATACGTAAAGGTAGAAAAACATTTCCAAAATACGTCACGGGAATAGGTAGTTAGTAATTTTGGACGTATCGCCTGGACACCTTTGACAAAGCTATATTCTGCAGCGCGGCTAACTCGACGCCACGCCGCCACACTCGCTGTCCGCACGCCAACCACTCTCACTCATCATTTTTCATCTCGACATGCATATTCAACGCAGCTATAAATCATTCGGGGCCATCGCCGTGCAGCCGTACGAAACAACCGACTGTCCCCACGCAAACTGTGAAAAATACCCGCAAATGCGACCGGACCGCCGCAAAACCGCCGAAATATCACGTTAATAATTACCCAAGCCTTCGGGCCGTTGATAAATAGCGTTATTATTATCACCAGCGCGGTGAAAAATCGTACTCGTCTTGATATTTATTCAAATGGCAGGCCCATGAGAATTATATTTATGGACTTTGCGATTTTTCTTTTCTCTCTCTCTCTCTGCGTGTCCTCCTATCCTCCCTTTAAATTATACTCCGCCGCTTTTTTGCTAAGCCAGTGAATCCTTTTATTAAATATAGATAGATGTTCTCGGGAATCTTTGCGAGCAGTCCAAAGGGAATTATTGCTTTTAACTACAACGCCGTGCATTTCGACGTCTTTACAAACTAATACTTCGAAACGGCAGCCCATTACTGATTTAAGTATAAAATAAAAAAAAAAAAGCAAAATTTCAAGTTAAATAATAAATAAACATTCGAATTCGGTGACATAAAATCGTTCCCAAAACTTTTTAAGTTTCAGAAAACTACTAGATATTTTGAATAACATTTTCGCCGACGCGAAATGCTCATCAAAGTCTCGTGCCAAGCTCAAAACCATTTGCTTTCAAACGTGATGTGTTGCCAGCGGACAAAGCATTTACGAGGATGGGACGAAGATTAATATACGTTCGGTATCTTTCAACGCGAAACGGAAATAAATATTAATAACAGCCGCTGGTGCAGTCATTAGGCGCAGTCGAGAGCGCGTCGCTTCGTCACATGCTCGTATGCACTATCTTCGCGTCAAGTTGTACTGGGGGATAATAACTCTGGATGTGTGACGGGCTGCGCTCGTTGAGTTAATGTATAAAGGTGGCGTGTGTCACGGGTGACGCATCAGCGTATCCATTTGCATAATTATCAACCGGCCGGTAATTCCCACCTACCGTCGTGCGCTAATAAAACTAATCATTGTTTTATTGTTCGGCTTTAACACCAGCAGTTAATTAGCGCTTCAATTGAATCTCTATTAAATTTATATCCCATTTTCTATAACATACCCATCGCTCGAAATCCAGTTCATTTTGCATGTGCAATATTCATATTAAAACGAAAAAAATATTTCGTTACAAAATGCATGTCCATGTTTAACATTCATCTATATATCTAACAACCATTTGCCAGACTTACAAGACGAATATTATGTTTTTCTTCGAGCAAAATTAAAAAGAAATACGTACCAACCGTAGCTACTAGTGATTCGTGTAGCGTCAACAAGCAAAGTATGACAGAGTCCGTATATTTTATAATAAGTTACGACTACAACAAATAACAACGGTGAGGTCATAAAACTTCTTTTATCTTTTCGAAATAAACAGTTGAGAACATTTTCATCTTATTTTATTTCAAAAATGGTACATACAATTTTGTATATTTTAACGTTTCTTTTAATTTTTTTCCCTACAGACACGAACCTCAGTTAAAATACATATTGTGCAAAACCTTAACAAATAAATCTCTATCACACTAGAAAGGATTGTATAATAGAAACGCGCCGACAGAAACCTTGAAACGAGTTAAAACTTGAAAATTGAATACGCGTTCAAACGTAAATCCAATCTCCACTGTATTCCGCATCCGGACGAAAGGGAACTAACATTTTGTTTGCGTCGAGTAGGGAGTGATTCGGCGAATGTAAACTAAAAGTAATGAGCCGTGACACTACCTGTGCCCAGCCCGGGTAACCGATTTGTAAGCTACAAAGGGCCCAACCCTTAGGGACCCCGCCCAATCCTACCTTGCCCCCCGTTCATAAGAAGTCGTTCCATTAAGTACCAGATAGACGATTAAATGGCTTACGTAAATATCGCAGACCCACCGTTGCTACCCAACCCGTGCCTTTAGGATGATGGGCAATTCTTAATAAGACGTTGAAAGGAAGAATAAATTTCCATACGAGATTTATTTCTATAGGGTTAACTCGCAAAAAGCGATATATCTTCGAAACAGGAACATCCTAAGTTAATACCATAGTATTACCAAACAAATGGATTACTGTATAAATATTTATTAGAAGAAACATTCGAAATACTTAGTTATATTTGTTTATGTATACACAAGATATGGTATGTTTTAAAAACATGTACCAAAAACACAGTACGTGATAATTGACCACAAAATCTTAGCAGAAATTAATGACGTAGCACCGAGACGTCGCTGTCGTCGAGAGGACCGGCTTTAACTTTGTCCGAGTCGATAACTAACTAACAAACGTACTAAATCACCGCAGTCAGAAGTGCTAATGCCGAAGTATTGACGATCGCATTGTCTGCGCTTCCCTATCTCTAGCTTTGAATTAAAGGAAAACAAATGTGCCAATTTGATGATCTAAATTGCTTGTTTGTTAATACACAAAGAAATTTCGGTGACTGTTTACTATGGGGTGTCCATAAGTGATTACCATTTGTCGAGATACAATCTTACAGATTCACACATGATATAATAAATAAATAAGTCAAAAAAAGGTATATTAGAAAAACACCAAATAAATGATATACAAACAGAAGTAAGTCCTCTGCAGGAACCACCGAACGTCTGAGTATCAGGGAAAGATGCTACGTGCGGAGGATACGGGCAGTATTTAGCAAACACCACCTTCTGTGAGCCACAAATGGTTTATCTATAAGTCTTAGTCATCTTGTATTCTGGGCACGGTATCTGGGACATAATAATTATTTTATTGTTCTCTCACATATCATAACCTTAAAAATGCTTCTGGTGTTATGAAATAATCTCAATGTCGAAGGGTTCAAAATAATAATTTATGGACTTATCAATTTGTTTTCATCTGGGAATCGTACCCAAGACAACTCAATTCACTTCGTCGTCAAGCTTGTATATGTGATTTACGTAGGTACGTATGCCAAAATTTCCTGTGTTATACAGAACACACCATAATTGCCAGATTTCTAAATAAAGAATCTTTAACCGTTTTAATAGAAGCACCCTCGTAATGGACAGGATCGGCAATGTTAGGTTACCGGAACAAAATTGTTCTAATGCTTGTGTTTTCTATTAACTAAATTAGATTAAGTTCACCACTATGCTGCAGAAAAACAGAGGAAGTCCGACTAACAAACTACAGGTCGAATATCTAAATAAAAACGTTTGCAGTTAGAGATACAGATAATTAAATTTAACAAACACAATTTTAACCATGATAACTGAAAACAAGTTGGAAAAATATAAAACATGGATGCAAAAATTACTTTCGCTGTGTTAAATAAGTTTAAATATAAAGGAACTTAAAGATTATTCTATCTCTTCCCAATTACACCAAAACTTTAGTTAAAGGCACCATAAAACTTAGCAGGAGTAATCAACCATTCACCCGATTTTAATACATAAAAAAAATGAGTCAAACAGACGTTATCAAGACTTCTGAATTACCATCATTTCTCAAAAACTATAACTATGTACCTATTTATGAACAGAATTCAACTGTATATATTAAACATAAAATAGGAAATTTCTAGAATAAATTAAAATAATGAAAATCTCGCAAAATCTTTGGTGTAGACAGAGTTTTCCTGGATAATCGCAGACGGTCTCTAATCGTAGGGAAAGTGGCCAGACTCGGCAATTGGCTAATTAATGAAAACGCGTCTACGCACCGTTGTTAGCGTCGGACGCAGATTAATTATGTAAATTTCGGTGCTGCAACTGCCGATAGTAGACGGATCGCTTACAAAACGCCTGCTAGACCCGCTCCCTCCATTTGAGTTCACAGCAGTTTCAATAGGCCCTCGATTAATCTCAAGTCCATTATTACCGACATTCGCACAACTGAGCCTAAAATATGACATCCATATATCTTACGTTGCATAAAATTTTAAAGTAACCCACGGTTTTTTGTAAACTGCAATAAAATATATTTACGCAAAATTTAATATTTTATACAACCAGATTCTATTTGCAATATCCATTATATGCTATATGCTATTGCAATATATTTAAAAGCAGGAATGAATGGGTCGAAAGCGAAGTTTCCGGATTTCATAGCTTTTTATTTTAATTTTTTACTATATTTTAATACGAACACTGCTCTGACTGTAACGTCTTTATTTCTCGTATTTAAAGGACTTTATCAACCAAAATGATACATATCAAACATACATAGCCGATAACTCTCTGTAGCTCATTCAAATATTTGTGCCAGATGAGAATTGAACCCATATCCCGTGACTCCGAAAAAAACGATTTAGCAACTGCGCCACCTGGTCATCCAAATATTTCAAATTTATGTCATTTCGACGTACATGGCCATGCATTAATTGAGCTAAAATAAATAAATAACGGTCGGCTAGCTATAGCCTAAGACAGCGAAATATTCGTGAATGCTGTAGTGTAGCACGAAATAAGCTTTGAGTATTAACGAGGCATTGTAGTTACATCTTACGAATTCAAACGATGTTACATGAAATTAAATTTTAAAATGGAATTTATCCACCTAAAAGGATAAAGATTATGGCACATTTAACCCTACTCATCTCTTTCATATATTCCTTAAGAAATATCGTATAACATGTTAAGGCGTGTCCCCTAAAGTAGACGTATAAAAGCTTGTTATAAAACTCAATAAACATCCACTTAGAAAAAAGTAATAAAGTAAGGAATGCTCACTTAGATACTTATAGCAAATTTATTCCCTGTTATAATCCAGCCTTATCGTGTAAGTTAAAAATTCAGATTCAACTTTGTGGCCTTAAAGAAGGACGGTGAAGTTGTCCGCGTAAACTTTTTTATTAAGGATTATGCTTTAGTAATACTTTTTTATGTTGCCTCGGCTATTAATCCTATACAGCAATATAGTTTGGTTAAAATTACAGTAACAGCAGTGCACACAATACATATGTACGTATATACATATATTCAAACAACCGTAATGTTTATTTTCAAAATTGAATTTTCATCATTCATTATTTATTCATGTAAAATGCTTCCGTTTGATAAATTTAGACATGTTAAGGGTTAATTATTAATTAAGACAAATCACTTCCTACTTCCTAAGCCGTGGTGGCTCAGTGTCCGGGTGGTCGCCTTCAATTCAATTTACTCGAGGTGAACCTGAGTTAAATTGTTAATTTCTTAATTACAATTTTAAGTGCAGATTTACCACGTGCTCAACGGTGAAGGAAAACATCGTGAGGA
>DWHK01001181.1:0-11629 GCA_018247855.1 Graphium androcles
ACCGGTTCAGTATGTTCTCTAACGTTTGTAACCATTGATTGCAATTTAACTCCGTATGCTTCGCTATATTTTGAAAAAATGTAGTCAATACTTCTTTAACAGCGTCACTGTTGTTGGGATCCACATCACGGACTTTAATGAGTATTTGAGCTGGAAAAAAGCAGCCTCAGTTAACCAATGTATAGAAAGTAGTTGAATATATTCCATTCTTATCACATTTGAAGACATACACATTGTTATAAATGGATAGAACAGTTTAATTAATTACGTAGAAGACATAGCTAGTTAAACGTTCACTTAAAATAATTGATTGAGAATTTGATAACATAACATGTGCTAAACCTAAAACTTCATTCGGTTTAAACAACACACAGACCACAGAGCATAGTCAGTATATTGTAACACAGCACAGACGGCATTAGACGTCAGTGATCATCGCCACCAACTAGTTGACATGAAAGTGGCCGCACAGCGAAATGCGCTGCAACCAACGTAGGGCTTTGTTATGATTTGCACTACAAGTAAATTGCAAAATTGAATAGATTGGCAATTTAAATGTTTTTTTTTTTATTATTGACAATTATATTATATAACATTTTTATCGACTCCGGCATGTGATGTCTTATTAGAAGTGGAGTCTATACCCATGGAGCCTTTGTTAAGGAGGATAAACGTATTTAGTAAGCGTACTGTACTAGTACTACATGCTACTTTGCGTTTGTCTTTTTTACAAGTTAACTCTATGCTCCCTGCTTACTAATATACTTACTATGCTCTGTGGCTCCTTGTCTTGATAATTGATATTTATAGGCGCTTTTCGAAATAATAAGATTCGCTGATTTTATTTTTTTAAACGTTGTAAATATATGTGCAGTTTTAAATCAACTATCTCGTCAATAAAAATAATGTGCGTTCACAATAAATATAGAAGTAACTGTTGAAAAACGTTTATTTACATAGAGTTTTGTGGATTGCGTATTGTTTTGATATTTCCGATAATCATGTTTGGATAAAGTAAGAAATTAATAAATAGCTTTTATACCAGTCATCATGTCAAAACCACAAAGAAATACTGAGAAACCTAATGAATCTGACGAGGAATACGAAGTAGTATCTTTTGAAGAATTTTGTGATAAGCCTGCAAACGCTAAAAGTGATTTATTGTCCCTTAACGATAATATTAACTACCGCATCTATTATGAGAGCCTTAAGTTACCAAAGGATGGGGGTAGTACGGCCGTTGAAGAGATATTTGAAAGAGAAATAGAAGGACAAAAGGAAACAGCTTTAAATGGATCTAAAAGCGGAGCGTACACAAAAATACCTTTTGCGCCTTTCGGAAAAACAAGTATTAAGAATACTGCTCCTTTATTCAGTGGTATTGTTCCAAAGTCGCGTGGAGATGGCGATGCCTCGAGAGAGCCTAGGTAAGAGAAATTGCAATAATATCAATTATCATTTACAAGTATAATAAAAGGACACAAGCTATAACAAAGAACTTTGGAAAAATTTTACCGCAAGTAATTGTACATTGATGTCAATAGTTAAATAATAGTATTACATATTTACTATTTACACTATATATTTTATTAAAATAGAACATTATTATAATATTAGTAAAGAATTAAAAACATTACATTCTTCATTACATTTTATTCCAATACAACAAATGGTTTGTTTTTAAAAAATATCCATAAATTGTGTATTATCTTAGACATATGTTTATTTCAGTAATAATTACGAGCTATGTTATTAAGTATATTAAATAAGGGTAAAAACGGTATTACAGGGTTATTTTGGTAATAATGAAGTCAAGGGTGTCTACTATTGCAGATATTTTTGTATTGTTTGTTCTTCTTTTAAATTATTTTGGACCTCATTGTTAATTGATGATTTCACCAACATCAAGCTTGAAGATAAATGAGTTGTATAGAAGATTAAGTTAGAAATTTATACAATATTGTTTGTTGAAACAATGGTTAGGGAATAGACACAGAGAGTAGTTCACAACTAGATAAAAACCAGGGGCTACTTACTGATCAATATATAGTAATACCCCCTATAACAAATGCCCTTATAGCACATTTTCAAAATTTATAATAATAAATTTATAATTATCATGCATTAAATCACATGTAACAAGAAAAGTTAAACATGTATCATTTCTACATTATATGGGGTCAGATAAGTGCCTTATACAAGAACAATCCTGCATTGTGTTGCCTATAATGAGGAACTGATCTACTGTGTTATAGGGAGGACTAATGTAGTATGGATACAATTTCTATTTTAATCCCTTAATTTGTTTATTATTATTAAACATTATATCTGTTCTGTAAATCAATATTTTGTTGTCATTTGATATTTAATTGATGTAATTTTGTTATATAAGCATTAATTATTGTAAGTTTAAGTATTGGCATTTCCAAGTGGTTGTAACCCTTTGTTAACCCAAACTTGGTATATAAGCACAAATCATTGGTGAATATTGCACTTGGGTTGTATATATTCATTGGGATTTAAAAATTTAAAATAAATGAAAAATTAATAAGTTTAATCAGTTAAATACCAAAATTCTACCAACATTTTGCTATTCATTTTAGGAATTGTTTTTTTAAATATTTAAAACATAGTCTGAATAGCTCTTCGATAAGAGTGGCACAAAGAGGGTTGAAAGTTAAAATTTTTTGGAACCTAAATTCACTTGCCTGTTTTTGTTTCATTTTAAAATTGTTTATGGATCTCCCACTGGCCTACTCACAATTAATGTATGTGTTAGCCCCAATTTGTGCCTGTAATTTTGCATAGGCTTGGTATGGTATACAAAAATGCAATCTTTTCCCGCTATCCTGCCACAACCTTGGCATCATCAGGCTTTCTCTATGTGGTCATCTGGCAACTTAATTTACTGCCCATGGTAGTGTACCACTCTTCAGGGTGACAGTTATCAGAGATTATGTTAGAGATTAGTCTCCTGGGAATTCGAAACAACTCATGTTCGCCATTGTTACAAACGTCGTGTTTGAAACAGTGTCATTTCTGGTGCAACATCTTCAGCCCAAAAGTGGAAACTCTGTCGGTCTCACTTGAGTTATGAATATCTTGTGAAAAGAGCACTACACACTGTACTCTGATGAATGGATTCCATTTAGACCATTATCGAGTTTGACGGCGAAGATAGACTTTTACTTTTGCGCATTATTCGACGAGAAATTCGCATTCCCGCTGTGCAAGGTTATAAAAATAGCTTATAGAAATTCTGTATGTTTTTTAATGGTTTATGCAAGAGACCCCAAACGCACGAGTTCTCGTTGGTGAGTAATTTAAGGTCCGTCGCACACATTTGATTCGGTTTCAGAATGTGGAAGAAGCGTAATGTTCTACGAAAAAAAAAAACGAGAGTGTGTGCCATTTTATATGCAAGCAAAGCGTTAGGTTTCTCGAATTCGAAAATCGTATTCGGAATTCCGAGCTGGAAATCATATGTCTGTAGCAGGCCACTCCACTAAATATGCTTATATGATCTGACTTTGCTGCAGTAAGAACGCCACTTATGAACGTCTTGCACGTAAAGTTGTTAACTACTACTAATAAAAAACCACTTCTTTTTCGAAGCATTTGTGTCACCCGCCGCTCATGAATTTCCGCAACACCGAAGGAGTTTCAAGACCGTAGCCAGCCTTTAAGTTAGGAATAGGCACTATTTCCTTGAAGGTTCCTAAGGCGTATGGGTCCGGAAATATCCCTGGCGACAATTGATTCCATAACGGTGTTGCGCGTGGCAGATAATGGCGACGAAATCGCCCTGTGGTGGACTGCCAAATATAGAGGTTGCAACGATGGTACTTGGTGGTTTATCGCGTTGTATCGTATACGAACTCGGCAGTAGCTATTAATTGATAATCGATAAAGTTAATGGTAAATGCGATAAAGGATGCTAAGAGACGCAACATCTCTTCGCAGAGCCAAAGAAGCATGGCGATCGGAAAGAACTAATTTTTCGATGATTCGAGTAGTTCGACGTTGGATGTGTCAAACGAGGAGCTGGTAAAGGGGTGTATGTGTGACCGTATTTGAGTTTTGTAAAGCTGTATGCAGTGGGACAGCTGGAAATAAACAAAACTGTACGTCACTCGACTTGTGTCAACAGAGTGGGCGATAGCACGCAGCTTTGTGGGACACCAGCGTTTATAGACATGGCGTCGCAGCATGAACCGACAGTGACTTTGATGCTTCGATCTGTGAGGAAGCTGGTTATTCATTTGCATAATTTCTCAAGTAGCTCGCAAGACGTGATCTTGGAAAGAAGTGGTTTGTGCCATACTCGGTCGAAGGCCTTCGCTACATTCAAAGTAACTGCGAAGCTGTCCATTGCTTCCGCCCACCAGCTGATGTATTGCTACCTCGCAAAATAATGGTTTATAGGGGATAGGAACATATTTAGGATTAAGGGAAAGAAATGTGTAAGATGGAAATGACCATCCGGCATATGGTCGGATAATCAGTAGAACAGTCTTCCTACATGTAGAGTTATTTCTGTAAGAAAAAAAAAACACCGGTTTGCTCAATAAAGGATTTTATTAAATATTTCACATTTAAAATACCTTAGAATAAACACCTTTCGTCCTGTACGTGTGGCTGAGTGTAACGCTCTCTCTGCCGTTGTATCTCCAAAACGGTTGAGTGCTTGAAAAAATGTATATGTCAGAACAGGGTTTATTGAACTATTTTTAAAAAGTGCAGAACCATTGGCATCATGTAAGCCATCAGTTGTGTTACTAGAATTTTCCATGATATTGATTAATACTCTAAAGTAGTTTTACAATAATTAGACAAAAGTCACTGTTGGCTATAACTTTAAATAACTACGAATAGTCGACTTCCGTTAATTATCATTTAATAACATCTGAATCCAGAAAATAACAATTTACTTCTAGAAAAATATGAAACGCTAATAAATTTAATACGACGTTACAGATGATTTAACACTAAAGACTTAAAGATGACTAAATATTTTAAGCCCGTATTAGGATAGCGTTTCTGCTTATAACTACTTATAACTATTCCAAGCACAAAGCAAAAGTGAAGTTCTTTTCATTCCAAAACCGCTCAAGACAAATGCATTCACATGGCAAAAATCTCGATTTCTATTGGTCAAGTCAAATTGACCAATAGCATTGCACTTGATTTGCGCGGTTTTATAAACAATTACTAATTCTACAAAATAATTATTGTCTTTTTAAATTTGCAAACATTATCAAAATGTTTTAAAAGCAAATTGACAGCGACTATTTATCAAAAATAAATATTACTTCTTACTTCTTTGAGAAAAACAAAACCATAAATCGATTACTATTGGTCAGAAACCGACCAATAGCATTACACGTATTTCAGCAGTTGCCATAAACAATTACTAAAACTATGAAATAATCCAAAATTATAAAAATATTTAATAAGCAAATTGATAGCAAACTTTTGTCAAAAATAAATAATATTACTTTCCACTTCTTCGAGAATAAGAAATCAATAGTCAAAACAACTACTTAATAAAAATGTAATAAACCGGAAATATTTGAATGAGTAAATAATAGTTGTTTTAACATTAACGGAGCAATCATAGCGATATATAATAAGACATTAACGGAAACATTTAGTAAACATTACTTGTGTAACTAATAGTTGATTTAAAATTAAATTATTTTAATAAAATTATTCCATTGAAGTAATCACGGCGATATATAAAATATAATATATTACAAATCTTATGCTCTACAATTTTTAATAAGTCGTTAACATCATTGCAGCAATAGAAACAGATAATCGCCAAAACTGATTTTTTAAGACTAATATTAAATAAGTTACAACACAGACACCATATTTTATGACACTTAGATTTTTTTATGATTTTTAATTTTAGATTACAATGAATGTGTATTTGAGTTCCTACCTTATTATCTCTCATTCTGAGATTGGACCTTTTTTTATGCTTAATTGTCTGGATTAATAAATAACCATATAAATCTCTCCCTAAATAGAAAAGAGACTGATCATTCCCAGAAATATGTTTTCAGGGAAAATTTAAAAGCTGTGTCTTTCAGATGGTAAAAGTAGAATTTTATTTATATTAATTTTATCTTATAATAAATTTTACTGAACAATAAATACAAATTACTGTCTTTTGTTGTTCTTCAAGGTTACAATGTGTTTTACTCAGTAGGTATATTAAGCAACAAAGTCAGAAATTTTATGTAGTTGATTCATTGTTTTTGTTTAAAGTTCAACTTATATCGAGGTCAAGAGCGACCATCTGCATTTGCCTGACATTGCAATAAATTGTGATAAACTATGAGTTTTACTTACTGTCTTCGCAAAACGCAAGCATCATAAATAGTTTCGCTTTGTCTCATTTGATTTATATATATTGTTAAGTGTGTTTGTGTAAGCATAGTTGTCATTTTAAGAGCAGTGAGTATAAATGTAAATAATCTAGCAGTGTACACTTCTTGAATATCTGCAGTGGTTTACGTATATGGCTTTGACATCACTTCACTTGGCTATTCGTGTTCGCTTATTCGCGACATTTGACAACAACAGCAATGTGTAGAGGGTATATTTGGCTTTATTCGCCTTTTTGACAAATAAGGCCAACACCGAATACGCGTTACCGCACCGCTGTCGGTATTTCAGCGCACATCAAAGGAGCCGAATAGACAAACACGCAAATAATGCCACTACATTTGGCCGCATTCACAAGGGCGCGCGCTGCGGACCCGTAAGGACGTCATTTGTTTATTATTGTAAAGTCGCTATTATATACATTTTAATATGAATTGAGACATAGCAATTGTTCTGAATATTTCAAAAGTTTATTAGCTATTTAATGACTGTACATTCTTAAGTATAACATGTTATATTAACAGGAGTTTAAATAAAACAAACCCAGCTGCAAATGCCATCTTGTCGGATATGTCTGTCCTGTTCTAAATAGCAAATATTTGGGTGCATCGCTATTCCACTTTATGTGTAGATGGGCGATTTGTTATGTTTTGCGTAGTTATTTATGCGTTGTCGAATAAGGCTAACACAAATAAGCGCCAAGTGGAGTGCCAGCATAAAGTGATTGCTTTTTGATATTATTAAACTAGTAATAGCGTAAATATTCCGCAATAAACTACCACTGTTACATTATAACGTTGCTTGGGTCGTGATCCCAAGAACGCAGATTCAAGTAAATAAAAATAGTATTTTGTGTTATGTACATCGTGATCTATTTCATCTTCCATTCTAAAAGGTAAAAGAGGCATTAGTCTTAAAATAATATATGGATGCGCAACATCCAAGAATGGACGGGGATCGTGGGTAATAACATCGTGGGAAATAGCAAGGCCGTCACAGCCTCTCTGATTACTTACCAGCGAACCAAAGTAGACGAATTCACTTACGAACTCTCTGAGAGTTCTCCTGTCCTTGTAAGAAGTCCAGGTCGATTCACCACCATGACTTTTGTTTTCTTCATATTTATGGAAAAGCTTTCACTTGCAGTATCGACTCTTCCAAGCAGTTCAACCATTTCTCGTTCTGAGGAAGCAAACAGCGTGGCCTCCATACCACTCTTCTGATGCTGTCCTTATGATATATTCGCCGTTGCTGTTGAAGAGAAGAAGGGACAGAGTGCACCCCTGCCGAACTCGTTTTTGTGGCTTGAAAGCTGTTGACACCACGACATATCGTAGTAATAGTCATTGTGTTTAGCTAGTAATACGGTTTCGCTGCAGGTACCAACGCTTCTCGCAGCGGCGCACCGCTTGGCAGGGGTTCTGTGAGCAGCTGAAGACCGTCTGCCCCGGCATGCTGGGCGTGGGCTTCGTGTGCGTGCTGTGTGTGGCCGTGTGGCTCGTGGTGGGCGGGGTGCTGGGCGGCGCCTGGACCGAGGACAAGTACAGGTGAGTCTAGCTTAAGTAACGACTGGTAAGCCTCCAAAATAATTAATTCAAATCTTAAGGGTCGACAACTATTGTAGGCTCTCGAATGTGGCGTGAGTTTGCAGTGGTTATTTAACGATAATGGTTATGAATATTCTACGTGTGCAACTCACATCAAAATGAGAAATAGAAAAAAAAAGAAAATTCTTAAAAGTAATCTGTGCAATACACGGCCTTAATATTTTAAGCAGTTTCCTATAGGCAGGCAACCTTTGGATGGACGAAATATAATGAATTAAATTATAAATTTTTAATAGCGTTTTTATTTAATTATTATTATTTAAGTCAATCTTTTTGAAAGAGTCTCTGAGCTAGACATAGTTAGGTCTTTAAAGTTTGTCTTTTTAATTGTGTGGTACTGCGGCCTGCGGCCGTAACAGGGTGGGCGGGGAGGCACTGCACCAAACCTGCCGCCAAAGCAGTTCCATCTCGGGGAACACCTCCTCACTTCCTCCATGTTAGACACAATGGAACAACAAGCGCAACATTTACACGGCCTCATTCCGTATGGGTGACAGAATCTTTGAGTAAGAGTCCAATGGAAACTCATCGTGGACGCTACGAATCCATCTTGTCTGACCCTCCCGTCCGGCTGTACTTCACCAGCCTGCCACGGGTTCCTCTTCGCTTCTTTGTAACCCACAATATCTTCCCTAGGCCACTAAGCTCCTCCACCACAACAAGGCGGTAAACCTGGTCGAAGTGGCGATCCATATAGCCAAACCCAACTGAGAAACAACAACATAAAGACAATGTCCCCCGCGGGAAATCAAATAGTTAACTTAGTGAGTTAACTAGTATGGTCGATAATATTGATATGATATTTGTCAGCTATATTTTTGCGTAATAAGTTAAAGAAACATTTGTAATTACCATCGTGTAAAATCTTTAACAAACACTATTTTTTATTCGTTGCCAGGAAACTATGGGAGCGCGCTCATCCCGAGAACACCGAGAGACCCATGACGTATTATGAAATGGTGAGTCCTCAATAAATGTGTGGTTTTTGTTTTATGGCAAGTAACATAAACGAGTAGACGGTTTATCTGGTGTTAAGCGATCACATCGCCCATGGACACACATCATCTGGAGAGTCCTGAGTGCGTTGTCGGCTTGGGAAATTTGATGGATCGGGTTTACTGAGTAGGATGGAATAGGAGTGGAAAAAGAAGAGGGTAGGAATGGCCATACGGCAACCCAAAAAGTCATGCAGACTTTGTGCAGGGCGGTGGTATTTTCCCGGGCGAGCGCAGCCTTCGTGGCCAAGAGATGTGAAAGGATTAGGGTTAATGAGGATGTAGTTATGAGGAAAAGGAAGAGGATGAGGGAGAGGAAAAGTAGGAGAAATAAATAAAAACAATAATACAAATACTCTTTTAAGGCAAAATATATTAAGCCTTTGTAAAGGCTTAAGAAAAAACCTCTGTATTTTTTTTTACTTTAAGAACAAATTACTGCTATAGGAAAAAAATTATATATTAGTTAAGTTAAAATTAGTGCTGAAAGGTAATTAATATTAATACAGGTATTGAATTTAACTAATAATAATTTAGATGCTGTTTCTTTTATCGTAGCTCATCGAAAATCAATCCAGCTCCACTAAAAAGGCGTTCACACAATTGATGGAAGGGCTGTTAAATACTGACGTGCTATTCCATAAAGTTCAATTATGGGTTCGCTTTCCACCATGAAAGACTGTCTTCAGTTATATTCAGTCTCTTTCCTTTAATAAAACCAGCTAACAATGACTTAACTAAAGCATGTCTGTTTATTGCTGAGCACGATGATTTTATTATTAACTATTAGGTGCTAAAGTGAACATATCAGCTAACATCGAATTCCAAATTCTGTTTACGGCACGCGCTGCCGCAAGAGTACCCATGCATGTAGAATGTCGGTTGTCGACGTTCTGGTTTCATCATCAGGTTGTTTACGTATTGTTCGGTTGTACTTTTGTACATATTTGTATTTCAATCAGGTGTTGTACCATATTCGTATAGTGTGCTGTTCCACCTAGTCGGACGGCCCTGGATTATTGAAACCACTGATATACCCAATCTCTCTCGGATAGCCTTAGTTTCTGTTTGGCCAATCAATTAGTGGTTAAAATGTGTCGCGATTTGTTCACACCTTACTATAAATAATATAGTACATGACGTCAAAATATTTTCATCAATAATCAAAACCGTCCGTACACATAATTGCAAATGATTAATAGTAGTCTATGTCATTTATCTGTGTTAATTCTTGTGCTATCACGTCACCGGTATACCGTTCTTCAAGTTTTAAATATTTTTGACCAAAGAAACCCTTTGAAATTCATCATTTATTCCATAGACTGTAAAACTGAGTAAGGAAACACCTGCTCCTGGCTCAGTCCACATATCAATTGTAAACGATATGTGTCGCAAGTTGATTAATATGCTTTTTATAATTTCTATCATTTTAAGATAAATGTAATTATAATAATATACATTAAGTGATATAAATTATTGTTGATCTCTTACATGATACTTTGGCTGAGCAGCATGAACAAATCTTAGAAAACCAATACCTTGAATAAAATTTAAATTCAAATCGTGAAGGGCATTTACTCTTTTGCTACATTTTTGTGAGAATTTTCCCAGTACTTACTTACTTACTTACTTACTTACTTTTATCTATAGCTTCTTGTTAAGTTATTTGTTTTTTTTCTTATTGGAGAAGAGTTTCAGAATTTTGACGCTTAAATGTTTTCGCTACCGAAGTTTTTAATTAATCCATTACTTTCTCATACATTAAATACTTATCTCCGTGATGCGATTTTAAATGATTCTTAATGCAGCGGTCCCACGCCGTTTTCTTAAATCGTTTTGATTACATATTGTGCACATCACGCTATATCGTCCACTTCAGTGAAATAACGCCATATAAGACTGGTGGTGAAAATAGGTTCGTACGAAGCACCGAAGACGCGTAGAAGACAGATACCGCTATTATATTTCTAAGGTCTTCCTGTTAATTTTTCTCTTAATATGAGGAAGAGGAATCCTCATCAAACCTAACAATTACAGACGAAACGAAAATAAATTAATTCACTATCTAAGTGTTTGTAGCTATGTAGATAAATTAATAAAATAAGTTCCCTTCACACTTTAATCAGGCTTAGGACTGACAGCGTTGTATTTATGGTCGATTAGTGTTTATTATGAAACTGTGATTTTAATATAATTGTTAATGCAAGCGTATTTAAAAGTTAATTTGATTGTATATACAATGATTATTGATATTTACAGTTTATTTATACTTTGCATCTTACATCCAACGATCACAGTTAACAGTAATAACGCATTTATAAAAATCACTACTTGTAATTTTACTCGAAACTAGTGACATGCCGCGTAGCTAGTTATCGTATCTAGTGACGTGAAATAATGCTCGCGTCTAGTCAGCATCCACAACGCTATCGCTAGTATGTACTCGTATGACGTCTCAGGTGACTGGCAACGGATAACGATTTACGTACGGTGATAGAAAAAAAGCGGAAACGACCAACTCTACTCTCATATCATTTGATTGCTATTTTCATACCTGTGGTGTATCACCTCTTTCATAATTAAGTTACTGGCCGGTAAGCCAGTGAGATTATAATCAATAATATGTCAACA
>DWHK01001182.1:0-11628 GCA_018247855.1 Graphium androcles
CAACTAAGAAACAACAACACAAAGTCATTGTCCCCCCGCGGGATTCGAACCCACGACCTCCGGTTTGTAAAGCAAGTACGTATACCACCAGGCTACGGAGGCAGTTTACACAAAGTTTAGGCAGTTTATACAAAACTAATGTACTACATTAGAGCGCACTCAGAGAAATAATTAATATCCCGTTAATTTTATTAGTGTTAGTATTTTATTAGTAAGATTGTTTTCAATATTTAATAAAGGGCGCTTAGCTCTGTTCTGATCAAAAAATCTTACGCTTTCTTTTAACGTTACGGACGTTTTTTGCCAACTAAGGTACCCCTCCACAACGCCCCATAAGGAACTTCCTTCACCAATATTTTATTTAAATAATCTTTTTTATTATTCTTACATTGGCAAGAGTAAATACATTTAATAATATTTATTATCTAGTCTTCTTGTAGGTAGACATATACGTATAATTATAATTACTGCTGTCATGTAAATTATTTGACATTTAAAAAAATGTCGATGCTCTAGATATGTTATATTGTACAGATTTTTGACTCTTCCTTTGCAAAACTAAATGAAACAATAAACTGTGATATTACGTTTCAAAATATGCCAACGTGGTCGGGAACATATTGATTACGCTCTAATAATCTCAGAATACATTGTCATCTTAACATTAACAAAATTACTTGATTTTGCTCGCTTCTAGCCTATTAACCACCTACTGGAGTCGATCGCGTAGAAAATGACTTGCGGTCGACAACTGCAACAGTATATCATTGGATTTTTAACATCATAACTAATATAAAAATTCGAAAGTGAGCATGTCTGTTTGTTTTTTTATTTATGAACAGACAGAATAAGTTACTAAGACCACAACAGAAAAAATAGGCGTCATGGAGACTGCCTATAGAAGAGATCGAAATTTTAAACAATGAAAAAAAAGTTATTAATCTCAAGTCAAACCTTAATAGCATAACTTAATTGAAATAATAAACCATATACACTTATAATGTTTACGCACATATTATGTAGTCAAGTATATTCAATATGTTAATGTACATATGGCATGTTCTAAGACCGCTGTGCGCCGCAAGTGTACACACACACGCGCCCGAACGCACGCACGCACGCTCGCACACACGCACGCACGCCCGCACGCACGCACGCACGGACCCATAAGTTACGTTCTACTAAAAATCGCTCAACGCGTCTAAAGAAGTTTCAAATTCAAAAAGAACAGTTCGCGAGATAGAAAAGTTACTTCTAGACTAGATAGCCGTTCAGCATACCAGCACACAGAAACAAAAGGGAACCAGAAAACGGGGAAAGGACCCGGAATCAAATCTAATACCTCAAAAAAAATCTATAATAACGCGATCAAAACCGAAAGCAAAACATCATCATGGATAGAAATAGATTGAAGTTAGATTGATAGTGGAAAATTTCCCATATTTTTCAGTTTTAACTGCGATCGAACTTTTTTTGTAACCGCTATTCCTTCCATTTGTATAAAACGCCAAATAGGAGTTCCCCCACCGAAGACTGCTCCGATTAGGCGCATTTGTCTATTTTTACACGGTTTATCCGTATGCCGGACAAGGCGACGTCGCAACGCGTCGTGTTTAGACATGCGAGATTGATAGAAATGGGTCGCCATAGCCGCCTCCGCGCCCGCGCCCGCTCATGGCTTGCGCCGTGGAGTTTGTACACGCTACCCATACTAGGAGTGCTAGTAACTTAAAAAGAAAATGTTCAAAGGTAACATTTTTTATTTTTATGTTAGCAAGCTGGTTGAATTGAAAGTAGAAACAGTACGGCATCAGTCATCGTCGTTTGCACAAGTTTTCTTTGATCAAACCAAGCAAATCTTAAAGTCAATCAAAACAGATTAACTTTAACAAATCAAGGTAAATTACATTAACTTGAGCGAAGCCACGAGCAAAGTCCTAACTTATGTTACTAAAGCGAAACTGTTTTTTAACCGACTTCAAAAAAGGAGCAGGTTATATTTTCGACGGGTATGTTTTTTTATTATGTCTGTACATCGATTTCTCCGTCATTTGTGAACCGATTTTAAAATTTTACATAATATTAATAGATATTTAAATTCTATTTTCATTAAAGGAAAAAGGAGATATATAAGGTTGGTCCCATAAAATTTTTTATAGGTTAAGTGGTTTGTTTTTTAAGTCAAAATAACGGAATAAATATGTCACAAAAGTACACTTTTAAGGCGTTTGAAGTCGGTTTTTTGTAATTTTGTGTCAAAATAGTAATTTTATTCAAAGAAAAACGTAGTTTCCGCAGCTTCAGAAATTATAAACTTACTATCAGTAATTTCAAGTATAATTTACTTATCTACTGTTATGTATTTATTGTATTTCTCATATTAATGATATTCGTTGTAAACACAAATTTGCACAACTTTTTTTACTTTATTATAATAAAAAAAACAGGCTATCTAAATAACACTGAATGGAATATCAAAAAGAGATGATCTATTTGTATGGCGTAATTAGGACATGTAATTGTGTTTTATTAATCTGTTGAGAAATAACTGACAGCGGCGGATGTAGCAGCGGAAACGTTTGTCTTTTTAATTAATATAAATGTTTTTGTGTCTTTAATCTACGACAGACATGACGAGAATATCCTTAAAACAAAATCACAAATTTCATCGCTCAAAAGCCTTTAACAAATTTTATATGTGTAAAAATAAATAAATACTGGTTAAGCCCCAAAACCATTTGAAACGTTCATAATGAATCTCTTTCTTTTATTTGTGGAAAAAGATGACAAGTGGAGAGACGGTTCATAGTTTTTGGATTTTAAGTCATGCAATAATTTTTATCAGCGTGCAAAAAAGACTTATTAGGCTGAGCGAGCAGGCCAAACAAACCCAATAAACCTATACATATTATATATTAAAGTGCACATTATATACGGATATCCGACGCGATTGCAGAGAGTTCAAGCGCGAGATCTACTTTTTAACACCATACTTAAAAAGGGGGATGTATCCGTGTGTCTAGCGTATATAGCGCCATAAGTCCTAAATGGATGGGCCAATCCTAATGAAATTTCTTTTATTTGGAAAGTAGCTATAACGAGATTGTTGTAAATTACGAGGCAATTAAATATTTTAATAGTTTAAAAAGTTTCTTGCTAGTTGACGTCGATGGTTGTTTTTTAATTTTAATTTGTATCTTCTTACTTTTCTGGCAATCGAGCAATACGTTAACTTGTCCTAATTATCAACACATACATTAATCCACGCAAAATTCAAACCCACGACCTCCAAAATAACGACAACTCTTGAACATAAGGGTCAGCAACTAAACTCAAAGCATTATAAAATCATGTTACTAACCTGAAATAATCAACCTGTTTTTATGTGACATTTGCGCTTACTGTTGTGGTCATTACTCGTTAGCCATTGTTTAGTCGCCACAGTGTTGCCGCATAATCGCATTCGAAATAATAATTTTCTATTAGTTAGCGGTTTAACTGGCAATTATAATAGTCGTGGAGATTATTTACTTGTTTGTGCACCTTGAAAGGAATTCGCGAGTCATAAAGGCGCGTTCATTAACCACTCGGCGCCAGTTTAACTTAAAGCTGTTGAATAAGTCGTAGACATCTTGCAATAAGTATTGCATTACTTCGTGTCAAAATATATGAACGTGAATCGTCATACTGGTCAAAGTTTATGTAACCAATCTGTCTACATTTATTATTTAAGGACCTATGGCGTTCTTTATATATTTTAGCAGTATAAATAAAGATATTGAAAATTCTAAAAAAAGTTTTCTCTGAAGACGTTCTCATTTCCTGGACAACTCTCATAAGCATCTCTCAGTAACTATCCGGAAATTGAAGATGAAGTGATAAGCGACGGTGATCACTTAGGCTCAGTTCAACTTGTCAACTTTGTACAAAATATGTAGACTTTTTCTAACTAAAAGATATCAGTTCCTTCACAGAGCCAGCATAAAATAAAATATGCACGGCTCTAAGGGTTGCTGGATGGCCATTCCCACCCTCTTCTTTTCCCACGCCTTTCCCCATCAAATCATTAATATAATCCTGATCCATCCTAACCTTTAACCTGCTTTATCCAATTTTCAAGGCTGGCAACGCACACACAACCCTTCGGATGTTGTGTGTGTCTATGGTCGACGGGATCACTTAAGATCAGGTGAAGTACTGCTCGCTTGCCAACCAACAGAAACAGTTCGCAACCACGAAATAAATCTCGCCAATCTCACGTACTAGCGACTCCCGATATCTTATCTAATCTAATTGATTGTTTGGCGACCGGTTCATTTGTAATCAAAACTATTTCGCAATCAATTGCGCTTGGAACGAAACAATTATAATATATATGAGCTTGCCGCTAATCTCTCCGCTACTCCATAGATCAATTCGTGGCGTGGTCTGGGCGTGTCGCTTCGGAACACGAATTTGCCACCTTCTTGACTAAATCGTAAATTTGTATCTTATCAAACACTAACCGTGCCCTGCGATTTCTCCTGCCTTATCATTTGGCGCTTGGCTGCTAATAGACATAGTGTGCTGGATAGCTTCGACTACCCATTAATCTATAGTCTATAATTCGCTAAATATTTTTTTACGGTAGCGCCAGAGATATCTGAAACTATATCTTCGATTGACTTCGTCATAGTTACTCCTTTGCCGAAGTAGGTGATGACTAAAAACGGATTTTTAACAAAAGGAAAATACTGGTGAAACAGCAGGAAACAACTAGTTACTTGTAAAATCATATCATACATAACCGCCGTAACCTTCAGACATGACACATTTTTGGCAAAATGCTATATCCGCTCATATTTAGCTATGCTCCATCCATAGATACTAAGCCACGATAATAAAAATATGTCCTCGTACTCGAATTTCGGACACACACAGACACTCCTTACTCTCATAGCCACATCGACCGGAAAGATATCAGGTGATCATCATAAACAATATCAGTTTTCATGCAGGTCGGAGATAAATCTGTATTGTCCTGACCCAACTCAGAACCTACAAAACAAAGTAATTGTTCCCCCGCGGGATTCGAATCCACGACCTCTGATTTGTAAGGCGGACTATACTAGTAGGCCACGGAGGCTGTTTTTTTTATATAGATACTACACAGCTGTACAGCTGTAGTAGCTGTATATTTAAATAGAATCGGTTGCTCTCTACAAATCATGTTAATATGATAAATGTTCAAAAATTTTATTATGTATCTCATTTAAGCTTAACTAAAAAGATATGAATGACATTTAGTACACATTTTTTTTCAACTTGGAAGAATTGAAGATTCGAATTAACTTTGAAAGTATTTTTCCCATATAAAACCGACTTCAGATGTCCACGCAATATACCTAAGTATAGTTTAATTGACTCTTTCCTTTATTATAACGTACATTAGGTACATATTGTAAACGTACATATGTTGATGACTGATTGGCGCAGTTGCCAAAGCATTTACTTCGGCGTCGCAGGTCGTGGGTTCGATTCCCACCCGGAACAAGTATTTGTATGGCCTACAGATAAATGATTCGGATCTGGGTGTTTGTCTGCGTGAAATTTATGTTTGTAAATCGTCCTTGTAACACGAGCCATAGAGCTTATAATAAGGGCCGCGTTTTTTTTTAAATAAAAAAAATATAGTGTACTAATTGACAAACTGTTTAGTTTACTTTTAACACGATATAATGAAGCAGCATGGTGGTTGGTGTTGCAGGTGCTGTGCGGGGCCGTGGCGGGCGCGGGCGACCTCGTGGCCGACGTGGTGGGCAACGTGGGCAACGTGGGCCACGTGGGCAACGTGGGCAACGCGAGCCGCGTGCGTCGCGCGCCCCAGCCGCACCACGCCCACCGCGTGCTGTCAGTACCACACGACGTTTGGAATCACCATCACCACTAACCACCAACACAAACCACCATTACTAACCTACCATCCCGAACTCATATTCCTAACTCACTGCCACTAATTTACTATAACTCATAACTTACAACCTTACTATCATTAAATTCAAATTCAAAATATCTTTATTCACATAGACGCTTGCGCGTTCTTATGAAAAGTCAGAATTTTACATTTTCGTGAGGAAGGTACCGCCAGCTCGGAAAGCAGATTCTGCTGACAAGAGGGTGCGAGAAATTCAACAGTTGCTCTGTTTAAAATAATATTGGTTTACAAGTCGGAATTTATAATTATTTCGTTTTGACCTACGTAAGTATGAACAGTATTAATCCAACGCATTTAAGTCGGCAAAGTATTCTGCGACGGTAAAATATGCAATTTAGATTTTTGACTCACTGCCACAAATATAATATATCTTACTTACTCTCAAATTGACTGTCACAACGCATTATCACAAACGCATTCTCAGTACCTCAATCACTAACTATCACTATTTCACTGTTTTAAAATTACGAACTTACTATAACTAAGTAACTATCACTAATTATTAGTTGTAGAGCATAACATCCTCTCAGCTCTTGCTGCACTTTTACGGCAGCGCTCGCCCAGGGAGGTACCACCGCCCTACACAAAGTCGGCATAAAATAAAGTATGCCTGACTTTTTAGGTTGCTGGATAGCCATTCCTAGCCTATTCTTTTTCCGCTATATATATATATTGATGAACAATCCTACCCAATTAACCTGTTCTATCCAATTTTCCAAGATGACAACGCACACGCATCTCCGGATGTTGTGTGTGTCCAAGGGCGACTTAACATCAGGTGAACTGTCTGCTCGTTTCTCATCCTTTCCATAAAAAACACAAGTGTTGGAGCAGATCATCTTACATATAGCTTTTACTGCACTTATCGGCTTACCTAAATGGGGAGATAGCAACTCCTCCCATAAGGCCAGCGTAAATTAAAGTGATGTGTGGTATAAATGATAGGGATTCTCACCTCTCACTTCGTTCCCTTTCTTTACTCGAGGTTTTTACACCTCTTTCCTCCAAAATTGGCAACGCACCAGCAACTTTCAACTTTCAATTTCGATGACCGGATGGCGCAGTGGCTAAAACGTTAGCTGCGGCGTCACAGGTCGTTGGTTCGATTCCCATCCAGGGCAAATATTTGTAAGACCTGCAAATAGTTATTTCGGATCTGGGTGTGTGTGTCTGTTTTATGTTTGTAAAACGTCCTTGTAACACAAGCCTAGAGCTTATAATAAGGGCAGCATTTTTTGACAAAGGTAAAGATAAAAGATATATCACTTCTGATGTTGGGATTGCCCATGGACGATGACAGTGAATGAACAGTATTCAACTACACAAGGTTCAGTATTAAAATTTATTACATCACAGTCACTACTCATTATACCTATACTTATGATCCAATAAAAGAACAAATTCAATTAAAAAATTTAGACGAGAATTCTTTTTGATTTTTCTTTTCGTTGAAATAATTTTCATTGTTACTTATATCTCAACTAAGTTGCTCATGTATACGAATATAATAGTCAGATGGTTTTATGCAGGAGGGCACCAACGCTATCTGGTCATCCCATTAGGAATACGCTAGTGGGCTTGTTTGTTTATTCATACCCGATAAGGTGGCTCGACGGTGGTCCAGCGTGGGCGTTCCATCCTGTCCCGTGCACCATAGGAATGGCTAGAGATGCACTGCAGTAATGCCAGAAATGGGCACTTGGCGATGGACATGGCTTATGATATTGTTTATCCTCCCTTTGTATTGTTTTGAAAAGTCGCTGTGGAACTCTTTATAAAACACTAGCGGCCCGTCCCGGCTTCGCGCGGGTGGACATAAGATTTTTTATATTTATATAGCCTATGTTACTCAGGGTGAATGTAGCTTTCCAACGGTGAAAGAATTTTTGAAATCGGCACAGTAGTTTTTGAGTTTATTCATTACAAACACAAAAATACAAATCCTTTATAATAGTAGTGTAGATATGGAAATGTTTATTTTATTTATCTACTTAAATGTTAACATGAAAATTCATAAAGAATTTAGGATATTTGTTATACGAATTTGTATAGGATATTTCGTGTTAAAATGGGAAAGAATTAGGAAGAGAAAAATACGGATAGCCATCCAGGAACCATACGAGCTTAGCAAGCAATTATTTTATGCTGAATTTATGTTTGAGGTGGTGATACAATGGTGTAGTAGACGGATAAACGTAGCAAGAGCTGTTCGTAAGATATTATAGCCACCTTGGAATATAGTATTTCCATACATTCCTATTAAATACAACGATATCAAAGTCTTTAACGATGATACTGCCTAAAAATTCTCCTTTTATTTCTTTTCTCCATACATTCGGCATAAATACTATACCGATGTCAATGTGTTTGAGTGTTATTCAAATGCCGTGTCTCCTTCGCAGGACAGACGAGGAGATGGACGCGACTACTGCGTGGAAGCGGTCCCACTGGCGCGAAATGCAGTCCATATTGAAACGGGAAGGCAGCCAGAAGGACGAGGTGGAGTGTTGTCCGTCCGTAGTAGAGATGGTGGAGACCAAGGGAGGTAAGACGCCCACAGGCCTCTACGTGGAACTCTACAAGGACGGCGAGAACACGCAGAGGCTATACGAGCTGTCGTGTGCACCGGGTGTGAAGGACATGCCGTGTAGGTTTGTCGACTCGCGGTTGTACAATCACTCGAAGTGCGTTCAGAAGTATTCCTACTCGTACGCACTGGTGCGCTACACGACCGAGGTGCCCCACAGGCACCGGAACGAGGGCCACTTCTCCGTGCCAGGGGGCTGGTCCATGGACTACGTCATAGTGCGCGCGGGGTGCGAGTGCCAGATAAAGCCTCCGCGCAAGGGGGCTCACCGGAAGCGCCTGGAGCGCCACCGCCAGCGGAGGAAGAACAGGCGCCTGGAGGAGGACGACGACACTTGACCGCTCCCGCGCCGGACGAGCAACGCCCGGTGCCAAGCCTAGTGCCGCCTCTACGCCCAGGTAGGCCACCGAACTTTCAGTGTCGCAAACACGGAGATGCCGGACTCTTACAGTGTACGTGCGATTTTGTTACCGATGTTGAGACGTAAAATCGGTGTACTTCGATGTATTTATTCTCTTCTCTGTTACGCTTCTTAGCCTTAACTTGTCGCGTCTGCATTTACGGCAGATATTTGTGTCAGTTGCTTGCGGTCTGCCCGCATGTTACGTCATATTGCTACTCAATGGTATCAGTCATTGTTGTAATTAAAATGCTGTCAATGTAATGTATTCATAAAACAAAACGAACGTTTTATGTGTGTGTACATATTACGATATAATATTAAATATTTAATCAATTCATACAAAGTATTCTAGAATCAAAACGTAACCAATAGACTCTCAACAAATTGATAGAGTTGTGTAATATTTTAAAAACACAGATATATAATAAATTGTTAATCCATATCTATAGGACGGCATTAAAGTTTTCATGTATAACTTCCACACAAAACACTGGTTTTGTAGGCGAATAAAATGTTATGTGAACATTTAGATAGACAATTTCATGAAATAGTTACCCAATTGATCGATAAGTATGGCCATTCACCTCTTCGGACATCGCTACATATTTTTATATACGTAATCTGGTAATTGACCATGTTTGTCATTTATATTCGTTTTATGATGCAAATTTATTAACAGGAAATATACAGAACAGCAATTAATTGTATTTATTGGATCTGTAAACTATTGTGCTGTATATAATTATGTACAATTAATAAATAATGTATCTGTGTCATTAATATGTAACTATGTAATATTAAATAAGACATTGCAACATTAAAATATATTTTCGTTTCCATATTATCCTACCCAATTACGTGGTGATGTCCTCATCGTTTTGTTCCCTTGTACGTAATGCTCTCTTACTACCTTCTTAAATTAAGAGTATTTATTCAAAGATAACGTTTTTTTTTATTATTTTGTCGTATTGTAACAGTACTTACATTTAGGCATATAAGTACGTCGAGTCAAAGATCTGTATTATTTTCTATTTTGTAATACTTTTAATGTATTTAATTTTAATTTAAGTATTAATTCATTTATTTATACTGTTTAATAATACGAGGTATTCCGATATTCAGTATGGATTTAGTTATTTAGAAGTCGCTTCTGTGTTTTAATCTATGTAAATATTAACGCAATAGTATTGTGGACTGAGATTATTTTACGCATTTATGCGTAAAAAAGGTGTAAACAATTGACACGTCGAACATTGAAAATATGTATGCAACTACGCCATCTATTGTCGAATAGTAAATAAACAGAAACTTCATTCAATAGATGGCGTTAATATCGAATTAATTAAAGATTACGTCATGACCGTGCCATGTTGTAATTTAATTTACTTATTTAAGCAATTTATTAAGTTTATGTGTCGATTTAAAGTTTTTGTTATTGTGATGTAGTTCTGATGCACGTTAAGTATTCTATGTACTTACAAACTAGGGTCAATAGCTATTTCAGGGCATAAATGATAAAATAGTTAAATTCAAATTATATATTTCTTATACAAATTAAAACTTACTCGCTATAAAAATGCATTCTTAAAATAGAAATTGTTTGATATTGATATTGTTAATAAATATCTTGTGAATTATTTTTATACATATTTTACAATGTTAAGACAAACCAAAATGTTGTCTTGGTCCAGTCACATTACAAACGCTATTTTATCATATTGTTGAAACCGAAATCACGAATAAAATAAAATTCTGAAATACAGAAATGTTTTATTGTCACTTTCTCCGAATCCTTGTTATTGTTAAACTTATTATTATTTGATATTTATCAACAGATAAACATCGAATATTCTTAATAATTTTAAAGTTTATTATAAGCATTCCACTTTCAATCAGCGTCATGATCTGAAAACAAAAATCATAAAAAGCGTTACTAATATTCAGATAGTAGACATTGAACATATGATATTGAAAAGATGGTTATCGATAAGCGCCATCTAACGGCGTAAATGACAATTCACAATATAAATTCAAGATGTCGCTGACTACAACAAATAATAAAATAGGTAAAAGAATCTACATAACTGGTATATTTTTTTAATGCTATTAGTGTGTCTCCGGTTTTTCACCGACACCGATTAGAACAAGGTACGTTCATTCATTTTGAATTTATCGATTTCTAAATATTTAAATTGAAGTTTACGATAAGAACCTCGTGGCTATTTACTTTTCATATTTGAAAAATGTAACGAATTTACAGACCGTAAAATTGAAATATGTTGCTACGTAAGGGAATTCCTTAGGTGTTTTGATATTTAACACATAATGTTGTTTTTAGGATTGAAGCTATTACATTACTGTATTATATACATAACTGCATGTTTAATAAACAAAAAAAAACATAAATCTCATAAAGAAGAAATACCTATACTTATATATAAATAAAATGGAAATATCTGTTTGTAATATCAAAATAAGAGCCATTTATTACATGCATATGAAAGTAATACGGAACTAACAAACAGAGAATCAAATTAAAAAAAAATTGTCTGTCTGTCTGTTTGGGTCGGCTAATCTCCAAAACGGCTGAGCGATTTTGTCAGGGCTTGGACTGGCAGATAGCTTATGCTATAGGGAGTAACTTAGGCTACTTTTATTTAAGGT
>DWHK01001183.1:0-11627 GCA_018247855.1 Graphium androcles
GGTGAAAGGAGTGGGAAAAGTAGAGGGAGGAATGGCCATTTGACAACCCTAAGACCCATGCATACTTTATTTTATGCTCGCTCTGTGAAAATTTAATCAAATGTTTATTTTACGTCAAAATAACTGAAAAAAACATTTATAAAGTTCATTTCTAAGGTGTTTGAAGTTATTTTTGTAATTGTCTAAAAAATATTACTTGTTTGATTTAGTAAAATGAATTATGAATAAAATATGAATAGTAAATGCAATAATATAGTTGCTCAGTGTCTTCTTGTTTTGACACACCTATTACACAATGTTATATAAAACGGTTACGGGACTCCATGAACGAAGACGCGAAACAATCGGTAAATGTAATTTTATTAACAATCACTCGCTTAGTTTTAAGGTTTACAAAAATAAACCGTTCTAAACGCCAATGATCAAGTCACAGGATAGCATCAAGATATGCTTTGATCATTTCATTCTCCTTATTTTTTGTTTTCTATATTTTTTTCGACGTTGCAGAAAAGTATCCAGTTTTCCTATTTATAGATCGGTAATTCCCAAAAGCGTTTATTGTTATTGTTATGTTTGTCATCATTTACGTACCAGACATGAGACTTGATGGGCGCTATTAATTATTACCTTGTGTTTACCGTTTTCCTTCTATGAAGAATCCTGTATCATTTAGGCCCTGTTTTGTAAGTATAATTATTAATTAAGTTTTTTTTATATATGTATGCAAAAGACTTAAATGATTCTATTTATTTATTTAAATATATTCAAATGTTATATTATATTTCTATAAATAAATTTTATTTCCTAAAAATATATTCCCTATACACGTAACTTCTTCCTATATTACGGTGAGTGTGGATTTTTTGTTTTTATAAGTTATCAATAATCGTCTGTTTTCCTTTAGTTCAGGCTTTGATCCAATGCTATTCGTTGTTTTATTCGGGACTACGGATACGAATGTACTACGATGTCGGATACGAATAACTGAGAGCCGATTTTTGTATTGGCCAAAAATAATTTTAGAATTCCTTCTTATTATGATGACCTGCATGCGCAGTTGCTAAGTCTTTGGTTGCGTTGTCTCTAATCGTGGTTTTCATTCCCATCCGAAATAGGTTGTTTTGAATCTGGGTGTTCGCTTAGGTGTAATTTATGTTTATAAAAAGAGTTTACTACAGTGGCGGCAGCGTTTTTTTAAAAAAGGAATTAAATTAAGCTAAAATTATTTTTCATTTCATTCTAGCTGACTAGTATCAGTTATTGGATGAAAATGGACGTTTTTTTTTAAAAACACGTTCGTTTATTAATACCTACATGATGTTTTTAAATACTAACCGCCTGCTTTTCTGTGGCTAAAACGGATGAAGATCCTCGCAGCATCATTTTACATAAAATAACGCTGTGTACTTTTAAAAATAAATTTTGTAGTCACCTTATCAATTTTCTTTCTAATTTTGGGTTTGAAAAAAGAATGCAAAATTTTTATTTTTAGCAGTTAGGAATAAACCGTCATCAAAGGTGTTTTAGCTTTATTTTGTACAACATTTGATGGCTGTCATAGATTGAAATTATATTGTTTTTTTTGTGTTGATTTTGTATTAGACATAGCCATATTTTATGAGAAACAAACACTGAGTTGTAAGTACATATGTGTGTATTACATGAGCAAATAATATGTAGACAGGAATACATGCCTAAGTGAGAATCAAACCAACGATCAGCAAAGTCATACAGTTGCCACCTTGGATAACCAGGTCAATAAAAGCCTTTAATATTGGTCCGTTGAACGGTCACATCGTGCACAAACCAAGATAATCTGCCGCATCTTGGGAAGCACATGTTTTGAGCTCGTCATCCGCTTCCCGGTGCGCTCGCACCAATTCATACCAATTGAGTGGAACGATCAAGCTATTTGCAGACGAGAGTGTGCAATGAGCGGTGACACGGCACTGTGTCTAATTTGACTGGTACAGCGCTCTCAGAGCTCGTATAGGCCTATTACTCACATCAGACCTTGTTTACCTTCATTTATAATATCTAAAATATGGCTATAGTAAATTATTCCAACAACATCTGCCTATTGCCTTCCGCTGCTGGACGTAAGCCTCCCTCAAAGCGCGCCAACTGTACCGGTCCTGGGCAGCCCGCATCCATCCGCTACCCTCCACTTTTCTTAAGTCGTCCGTCCATCTGATCTCAATTCTTCCAAAGAACGGCCAAATTTCGGTGATTGCTGTCAATCTTCAAAGATCAACCAAATACGCTGGAGATATCGCGCAGAAGCTTAGGTATGCGTAATTACACGTGCGCTCTTTTTTCCTATTACTCCCATATCTGAACAATGCTGAAATAAAATCAGGCGCAGTAGACTTACATGTCCATCCGTCGCATCATCTTATATCATCTCACATTTCAGACAATCTGGCAATCAGTTTGTATGGCTTCAACCTAGTTACAATAAAGTGCTCAGTCATTGCCCTTCCGCGGTATTCGTACCCACAGCGTACAGTTTTTCAAGGCATTAACCACTACGCTAACAGTAACGTTCAGGTACTGGCTTGACTTACAGTGATCCAAATAATCTATTTTTCTTTCCTGGGTCTACAATATTCTTTTTTATGGATCCAACCTCGTGGACTGTTTATTTGCAAACCACTAATTATCCAAGATATATGGCTATTAGCGCTTAACTAGCATTTAATTTGTTTATTTGTCTGCAGTATTCTTAATAATACATCCTAACGAACGAAATATAACAAATACAATAATCAAATTATGATCAAATGCCAATTGCCGACAGAGTATAATTTGTGAATTGAATTATCAGTAATCAGTTTGTGTATAAATGCATCTGATAGATACATGAACGCCTTAAGGAATTTTTCTCTGAAGTTGTAAAAATTATAATTCACCCGCGAAGAAGTTTATACTGTTGCGATAATACCTTAACAAAACACACTATGTGACATGTGTCGTAACTGTCACTTCTATCATTTATCTGATCTCGTCCGATAATTGGTCAGTTATGGCCAATATCTATGTATTATTCTCTGATTAATGCTAGCTTATCTCCTATTTACTTGGCGTAAGGCTTTGGTTTCTTAGTGCAGGACAATGAGTCAAAATCTTATTTGAAACTTTGAAATTTGGTTTCTTTTTTTTTTTTTATAAACGCTGCCCTTATTATAAGCTCTAGGCTTGTGTTACAAGGGCGTTTCATAAACATAAATTACACAGACACAGACACAAACACCCAGATCCGAAACAGCTATTTGTAGGTCATACAAATATTTGCCCCGGGTGGGAATCGAACCCACGACCTGACGATGCCACAGCTAACGTTTTAGCCACTTTTTTTTTTGACTCTCACCGACTAACTCCACTATGTTCCACCACGTGCGCCGTGGTCGGCAGGGCCACGGGAACAATTTCGCACACTAGCGCAACCACACCACCGCCGGCTGCCTAAGCAGGCCATCCTCGAGGACAACTCCCCTCTCCCTACAGGCAATGCGCGCCGGAACTACAAGCGCGCCTTCCTCCACGGCCTCTCTTTTATCGGCGTGAAATCCCCCTGAGATAGCGCCCGAGGCCATACGAGCCAGGAAAGCAAACGCCATCAAGCCACATGTCTCCCAGCCCCTGCGGTGGACATGGTGCAGGGCTCCGTCACTCACCTGGATTCGGCCGCAGAAGGCAGAAATCCACCCGCCGCGGCCCCACCACGCCGCATCCGTCAGCGATGCGGCCCCGCCAAGTCGCAGAGGATAGGAAGAACAACCTACAATCTACCGACACACCTCTTCCCCCGCGACATCCCTTGGTTGTAGAGGACAGAGGACAGTGGCCGAAAGATTGGAGCTTACCTTACACTGGGTAAGGCAGCAGCTTAGCCGGGCGAGGGGCAACGCAGACGCATCCACCTGACCCCCGCATCCCCTCCGGCACGCATCGAGAGCGAACTCTACGAGCTCACTCCGAGCGGCCCTCTCGACCGGCCGTACCTCACCGGCCGGCCATGGGTTCCTCTTTGCTTCCCGTGGGTTGCACGTACTCACGACTACTAAGGCCCTCCGCCACGACAAGGCGGAAACCCGGTCAGAGGGGAGCGTTTTAGCCACTGCGCCAACCAGTCACAATTGTACGATCTTCAAAATCACTATTACATATATGTGTATCATTATAGTAAGTATATTTATTTATTATTTTACTATAATATAAATAACTAGCTATTGCCTGAAGTTTCGCTCAGAATTTTAAGTTATATTTTTACGCTTTAATTAATTTTACACTATAATCCTTTTCCTAAAATAAATATATAATAGCCTAAAGCCTCTTTATATCATCAGCTATCTGCCCGTCTAAATTCCCATCAAAATTGGTCCACTCGTTTTGGAGATTAACCGACCCAAACAACTGTTTGTTCTTTCAACTGATAGGCAAAATAAAAAAAATTGTAAATTAGTACCGTATTACTTTTATACACATGTAGTACATTCTTATTTTGTCTTTACGAACAGGTACTTCAATTTTATTTATTTGTATAAATATATAGATTATAATAGCTAAACATTCGAGTGTCTATTTTTTAATAAAATGTATTTTGAAATTATGTAGGGTTTACAGTATATGGCAAAAGCCTTACTAATTAAGCATGTTCATCCCTTAGACGTGCTTAGCCAAGATCATTTATTCATTGATATATAGATTCAATTACTTATATATTCAATTAACTATTTGGGTCTTTTTCCCTATTCGTGTTATTGGTTCATTTACATTCCTCATTTTTTTCTAAATTAAAAGGGGACAAGTGCAAATTGAATACGTTACTTTATTTTTTCAATCTTGAAATCATTAAAACTAACAGGTACAGTACACTATTTTACACTCGTGATACAGTTAGCATTTTTTATTATAATTTACTTCCTGAAAATAAACCCCATATTCGAAATTCATTTATTAATACAATGCAGTTGTGTTCAAATCACAGAAATACATATAAATATATACAATTTTCAACTAAATAGACCTAGTAGATTTAGCGCAAATTGATTGTAACTGATGGCCAGACAGAACCACAAGTGATCTTAAAAGGAATCTATTTTTACTCAAACTTGAGGATCTCTAATACAATCAAGGCGAATCATAAAACGTTAAATCGCAATTATTAATTCAACTAAACGTCTAAATGGGCGATGTTTATCTTCATAACTGGCTATGAATATTAATGCCGAGCCCACAGCCCGAGAGCTTAAGACAATCCATAGATAATTTTGAAAAATAATGGTAGTGATATATCTACGCACAGGTGTAATTAATTTTAGTAAGATCTCTAGCTTGTGCAATTCTCCGACGTCACTCGAGTTTACAAAATTCACGACCTCACGTACTCCTATAAAACTACTGGACTCTATGAACTGTGCATCAGTATCCACTGTCTCCAACCATTCGACACCGCAGAGCAAACATCAAATTAATATCAAAATGAAAGTATTTGTGAGTATATTTTACTGTACAAACCAATTACATTTATTTCATTTAAGTTAGAAAACACTGAAATAACTGATACTCCTAAATTCGTAAGCCATATACCTGCATAAAGTTCGACTACGCCCCATTTTTCCTCTCAGGCTCGTGATTAGAATAATCCACAATGACTGCCTAGGTCTATGTTAAGCTTCATTTTGTAACAGTACCTACTGCTTAAGCTTAAGTTTGCCAATGTAGTAAGAAACTCTTTTATAAAACATGCTATAACTACCAAAAGTATTTGACTGTAAGAGTTGTAACTTGTTGATTTAATATACTTTATTTTAAAGTCGATTTAACAACGTCACCTCTTTCAGATCAATTCCCAGTTGTGTTATATATTCGTTTTGACTAATTAGGCTGGTATACATTTTTGGAATCACAAAAGATATTCATATATAAAATAAATATATTTTGGGACTCCCTGCTCCACTCGAACAATACTCAACTATATTACTACCTGTTTTTCATACACATCGTAATAGAATTTATTGGTGTTATTTAGTTTTTTATCGTAATTTTAAATGTTTCAATAGTTAATGTTGCGTACATCTGTAATTGCTACTCGCACTCGTTACTCGTTACACCCCTGAAATTATGTAACGCGAACGCTGATGATGTTCCTGATAAGCCCACTGATAAATAGTATCTGCGTGGACGCTTGGGCACACTGCATTGTAATAGCTCTCATGACCAAAGTTCGTACTAAAATACGCTTTATAATAAGTTTTTATTATTAAAAATGTAATAAAACAGAAGAGATTATGTATCTTGTATCTTTTGTTTGAACGCGCTATTCTCCGGAAGTATATAACATAGTATTTTATACGTTCTTCTTTGGGCTTTATATTTTATGGTTCGAAATAGATTTTGGGACATATTAAATCGCAGTCTTTAGGACTCGATCATTATACACTAAAGGAAAGGTAAAATAATATTTCCTTTCGTAATGTAAATAAAAAATATAACAAACAACTTTCTAGAAAAACTACTAAACAAACCAGTTTTTTCGAAATTCAACCAACATTTGTCTTGAAATCTAATGACGTTAAAAACAACCGACTTAGTTCTCGCTATCATCGCTTGAGGCCAGATTAGATTTACAACCAGACACTTTTGTCGACAATAAACTTATATTATATATTTCGCTATTTTTATATAACCACCTAGAGCAATTAACTAGTGTATTTTTATATTACATCATTGATATATAATATATAATGGTACATGTATAGAATTAAATATTTTTGTGTTAAGATTTTCGTTTGGTTGTCTTAAAAATCAGCCGAGATTATGTAAGGGTTCTTCACCAATCAACTATTGATTAAGATTTATAGCATTTAACAAATTGCTTTAATATAGCATCTAAATATTCAACTGAGCGAGCGAATCGAGTAAGGTCTACAATTACAGTTCAATCAAAAACACATTTTATACATATACATATATTTATAAATAAATATATGTTCCGCGATAACTCTCGAACCAGTGACCCAATATAATGAAAATTTGGTTATATATAGGTAATATTAATACAATATATAAGTTCGTTGGTCATCAAAATCGATTAAGTAGTTTATGAGATTTTTAAATAAATGTAAATTAATTTCAAGACAAAATACAAAATCACGAGATTCAAGGAGCACATACATACATACATACCTACATACATACATAAAATGTGTTTTGATCGAATTCTTATTACCCTTAACCCTAATTACCTTTCTCGTTCGGTCAACTAGTATTAAAATAACGTAACACCCATATTGAAAGTGTACCCCCCTTTCTCCTGGTATATGGTATCGGCGCTCAACCCCTCTAGCGTTGTATATGAATGGGTCGTAAAGATAGTTTATATAAAACGAGGAGACCAAAATAGTTGTAATCAATTGGTGTATTCTATAACTCTCGATTCTCCGGATGTTGTGTGTGTACATGAGCGACGGTATCGCTTTACATCAGGCGAACCATCTGCTCATATGTTATCCTTTCCATAAAAAAAACAGCAGGGAGTTTTACACACAAATATGCCCATTGCAAAGAACGCATAGCAAAACTTACAACAAATAACACTTGGCTTATGAGATTCATGGTTAGCTGACCCTTTTCTCCTCTTTTAACATTTCTGCCAGTCCTAATTAAAGATTTAGAGATAAAGCGTGAGAATTTATTATCAACCTGAATAATCTACATTGTTTTTTCATCTAGGCGTGTGTCGTCCTGCTCGCCGCTGTGGCCTTCGCCGCTCCCGAGGGCAAGCGCGACAAGCGTGGCTTCCTCTACGGACACTCGCACGGGATCAGCAGCCTGGGCTACGGAGGGTACAGTGGCTACAGCGGCCACGATTTCGGGTTCGGCGGTGCCATCATCGAATCAGCACCCGCAGCCAGGATCGTCTCCGTCAACAAGGTCGTTGAGGTGCCCAAGGTGAGGAATACGACTTATATCAAACATACACAAACACTGCCATAATCATATAGGTATCTATGTGTCTGTCTGTGGCAGCACATGTTTTATTCACATTTGTAGCTTACACGGGGCTAAATTTAAGTTATTTATTATTTAATAATATACTTTCTTTAGAATCAGCCGTCACTCAACCAGACCTGTTTACCATTTTGAACATCATAAGCTCTTTTCTAGTTGATGTCGCAAGTTTTTGCTATTTTCTCATTTATTTTGTAGATAATACAACTCAGTGTGATGTCTTTAAAGGTAACGCACACTCACTCCTTTATTACATAATCATAATCTTTATTTGCCTTTGAATAAAGATGTTTTAACATGATGGAAAATACAATTTATGAGCTCTATGTTCAGCCATTAAGTGGTATGGCATGCAAAATATTAATTACAACTCAATAATACTAATAACATTATATTATAATACGGAATACTTAAATAAATCGCAGTCACATTTAAAATGTAATGATATAATTATCGCACCTATAATCAGATTATACATTAATATATTTTTAATTAAGTTATTATATTTACTATACCTAAAAGCTTATACTCTATTACATCCATATAATACAGACTTTTAAGTAAAATATAGATAAAATAATAAAACGATGAAAATCACAACAACGCTTTTTTTAAATAGCAAAGCTGTCTTTACTTATTTTTGCTAATGAAAAACTTAGTTGTGTTTAATGTTATCTATTGACATTGAGGATAAAAGAAAAGTAACCTTAGCCATTGTCGCCAGTTAATAAATAGCCCGTCACGATTTTTTAACCGACTTCAAAAAAAGAAGGAGGTTTTTCAATTCGACCGTATATTTTTTTTTAATGTGTGTTCGTGGATTTCTTGGTCGTTTATGAACCGATTTTTATAATTCTTCTTTTGTTGGAAATCAATCAATCAATCAATCAATCAATCAATCAAGTGTTTTCCCATAAAAAATTCATAAAAATCGGTTAATTAGTTTGTTTTTAAAATCAAAATAACGGAAACAAAATGTCACGAAAGTACACTTCTAAGGCGTTTGAAGTCGGTTATTTTTTAATTTTGTGTCAAAATAATATTGTATTAATATATTATCAATCTACAGGTGATCACCGTTAACAAGGTGGTGTCCGTCCCGAAAGTGGTTTCGGTTCCCCAAATCGTGAGGATCAACAAAATCGTGGCCGAGCCTCACATCTCCCACGTCTCCTCTGGCTGGTGGTGAAAACGCCCAGGTCCACGACCTACCACATGTACCTTATAGTGTAATAAATCGATTTTTTATTTTTTATTTTACTAATTGACGTATGTTATTCAATCCTCTTTTTGTTAGAGACCAGTGGTGCCCTACTGACTTTGAACTTGCAGTACACTTATACTATTATGCTTTGTGAAATTTGAAAAGTATCAAATTCCGAGTCAAACATAGTTACGGATATCTTATGATCATAATATTAATACGTGAAGCAAAAACTTTGTATTGCTTCTTACGACAATTGCGCAGACGGAGGAATATGAAATTTGGAATACTTAAAGTTTATATAGAGAATGAGGGAGCTAATATTTTAAAAATAGATAATCAAAATCATCACACTAACGTGCATTTTACAAATCACAGTCACATGACACCGCATCTAATATGTCAAGCGATTTCTTCTTAAAAGTATTAGGCGAATTGTCAAGGATAACTTTTATATTTTGCAATTTAGCCTAATAGGTGAATTTTTATTTGCTTGCCTTTTGTAGTACCTCTAACTGGAATAGACTAAACATATATAACCCTGATGACGTTAATGTTGTTCTTCATAAGTTTATTTTAATCCGCGAGTAGCCAGAACGCTCCATGTTGGCTTATCTTTTAGATTTTAAAGCATTGTACCGTTTTAGTATACTTTTACTAAACGTTGTAAGAATTTTCGCTATTATGTGCAGGCTAACGAAGTCAAACATTTCATTATTATATCAACTAGTACTAAAATAATATTAACTTTTAAAATCTAATAAATAAATCTGAGTTGTATTTCAAAGCATGATACTAGGTATCGTATAACTCAACTAACAAAGAAATATTGTATAGATTTACATTTGAAAAAAATTATTCCATAATGATCAGTTAAATAAGTATGTGTAACATTAAAATGTTATGCTGGCAAATAAGCACTCATAAAAAATTACTCTATTTCGGCAGTTGGACTAGCATAGCAACCAATAGATATTGCGATAGCAGTTTCGTGAAAAATATGCATTGGGCCCAAGATCAGTTGGCAGCGCTCGGCTGCGCAATTTAGTAAGACATATTATTTTATAACATCGTTATTGCTAAAAATATACTTTCAAGGTTGTCAAGCCGTTTCTTATTTTAGATTTGATACGGATGTCCTCTTCCCAAATCGTTTTCGGTGGTCAATATAATCCGTTGGTATTTAATAAAATTAAATACAAAATGTAAAACAATTACAGTTAATTATTGTAGCTCTCTATAACTTTTATCATAAATTTAGTTTTGCGAAGAATTCATCTTTTTTCGATACGTCCATATACATAAAAGAAATGGTGACAGCTAATACAAACCTCCTCTTCAATAAATACCGTCGACTAAAAACATTTACAAATTAATGTCAACGACTTCACTTACGAATTTGTATAGAAAAAAGCGTTTAGGGTGGCAGACATTTTGCGAATCCCTTTCTCCTCGTTACCCCCATGTTCTTATATTGAAAGAAATCAAAGCTTTTCGCAGGTCATTTCTTGATTCCAATATGTGTAGTAATGACACCATGACCTGGTTCGTAGTATCCTTTAATAATTTGACCCCTCCCTTTGTCTTAGAACTTGGTAATTTCCCCTCCCCTCGTCCCTGTTCACCCGACAGGTTGAATGATCCCTTCTCTTTTTCGGAACTTTCCTGTGTACTTGAACATCTTCGGGATTCTTCTCCAGGCATCGATACTATCCCTTACTCTTTCATTAGTAAATCTTCTCGCTCTTCCAAAATTCTATTCCTCAATATTATTAATTCTATTTTCTCTACTGGCATTGTCCCTGAATCTTGGAAATCGCAAGTCATAATTTCTTAAGGATCAATCTTGGGTCCATTTTTTAGTATATAAATGACCTCCCCTTAAACGCCAAAGAGTTGTGCGATATTGTAATATTTACTGATTATACTTCGCTTATTTTTAAAGCTATGACAATGTTAATAATGCACTTTCACATGTACTCCTTTGGTTTACTATCAATGATCTGGTATTCAATTCCAATAAAACAAAAAGTTTTCTATTTACTATTCCAAATGTAAGAAAGCACAGTATTAGTTTGATATTGAAAAATGTTTCTCTTACTGATTCCGCTGTGTTCTTAGGAATTACAATAGATTCAAAGCTTCAGTGGAGTTCCCATCTGTCATCTCTCTCAGAGATTAACATACTTACTGTTTCATCTCAATACATCTATTGTAATATTATGAATGTCCGACATAATATTAATTATTACTCAATAAACAGTGACAGACATAAATTAAATACTAGAAATAAGGACAAACTCATCACGCCAGGCTTTCGGTTACAAAAAGTAAAAGAAGAATAAAGTAAATTAGTCATACATGGGGCAAGGCGTGCGCATTTATAATAAAATTCCACCGTCAATAT
>DWHK01001184.1:0-11626 GCA_018247855.1 Graphium androcles
ACGGCCTACCCCGACGACAAGGTATGAGTGAGATTGAATGTTTTGGATAAAAAAAGCCTTTGTTGTCCGGCATAATAACTTAGCCTACCTATACCTAAGCTAAGAGTGAGTGATAAATATTTTATTGGGCAATTACATTATGTATATTATGTCAGTAATTTATGTTAAAATTTTTATCTTACATCGTTCAAATTCGTAAATGGCGCCAAAATTCTTAAAGGCCATTTGGACCCAGCTCTTTGAAGGGACGTCGAGAGCGCTTCGAAGGCGTGAATGATGAGGTTATTGCTTACGCCTCGCGGTCCTCTTGTGGAACGGTTAAAATGACATTTCGAGCTTTGCGATGACTTAATATGACGTGCCCTAGATGTACTTTATTTTAGTGGCATTGGGTGATGCTGTGATACTTGCCCAGTCAAGCGATACGATAAGAGAAGCAACAGTTTTATTATAAGAAATTGTACCTACAGTACAATATAAAAAATATTTTGTTTCTTTTGTTCAGAAAATTCATTTTTTTAATTGTTATTTGCTGCTGTCAATCACACACTATTATAACTAAGGAATGCCTCACCTGTACACTGCATAGGTAGTAAATACTCAAAATCTACGTAGATGTTTTCAGATTAATTTCTTTAAATAAAATTTCAAACAAAGAAAACAAACCATAAAATTGCGACGGCACTGGACTCCCGTTTGAATGAGAAGTGGAATGTAATTCCTTGACATCCCACTGAAAAATAAGAATAAATATATACTCGTTTACAGAAACTGGTCATAAGAATCCTTCTAATAAAAATTAATAAGCCTTCCTTAGGAAGGGTGCTAGTAACTTTCTTGCCGATTTGTCAAAAAAATAACTTGCTAATTCGTTCGTTTGTTGAAATGTTAAATTCGGATGCATGCGCCGTCGGATAACGGTTACAAAATATAAATAATTTTAGATATTAATATTTACACCGTAACTAGATTTAAAACGGAGTAATATAAAAAAAACTCATTTCCGTAATCTGAATTGACAACAAAGACAACAAACGTTATATTTAAGAATTAAATATTTGAGGTTGTTCTGTTGGGATGGACTGAAAGAACCCATGGCATACAGACACATGACCAGTTACATGTTAAAACGAGTGTTAGTAGTAGGACATGACAAAACGCATTTATAAAAATAAATTAGAGAAAAAAGTTGATCCCTTAATTAATTACAACTGCTTACTCTGTTTCATTTTCTATCACTGTACGAACCTGTGATGTAAGTGAGGGTATCGAAATGAATTAAATGTTGTTTCGTTTTATGATTTATGGGTACACGACTAGTGCCTGATACTCTCAATAATTGACTAATAGAGCTTGAGTTCAATACAGAAGTGTAATGAAAAGTTATTTTTCCTGAAACATTGCATAAATCTTATCCCGCGTTCTCCTCTAATGCCTAATCAATCAAAAAAACAAAGTCTTAATATGATATATAGACACTAGCATATAGCGCAATATATAACATAATTGAAAGATGTCCAGTTGTAGCGTACAATTGTAGACACACAAAATAATTTTGGAAATAACACAAAAATTACCTTTACCTTACCTTCGTATGCTTATATGAAATGAAATTTATTAAGGAACGGATTTGTAAACTCACGCAAATGTCAAAGATATATTTAATAACAATCAGTTTAAACATATGACTATGTGGTGTTTTAAATAAAAAAATATTTCTTACAATTTAAATCTTATAAGTTTACAATTTAAAACAGTCTCAACAATTACAGGTGTGGGCTTAAGTACAGTAGTTTATACAAATGACCTTTTTAAAATATCTACGTAACCTCATCAACATCTACAAATTCAAATTGTCTTCTTACATCGGTGACGGTGAGGTTGTCTTGCCATTCAATCTCCGGTGTAGCCATTGATAAATTTCCGATATTGGGTCGGGAGTGAATGACAAAATTATCAACCACATCATAACCATTCCATTCCAGAAGGTCTCTGAAAAATAAAATATAAATAAATAGTTGCGATGTTGTCTGGGCATTTGCATGTATATGCGGCGAGTTTCGCAAGTTTAAGTATAAAAAAATAAAAAACATCTCGTCTATTTAAAATAATTCTCAATAGAATAGTTTATGTGAAAACTGAAACAGTCTTAAGCCATTTGCATAAAGGACAATACCACTTACAATCAACTAATTGCTATTGAAAATTAAATTCAAAATCAATCTGATTAAGACTATATATTAAAAGGAAATTTGTTCGGTTTCAAGAAAATGAAAGGTTTTAAAAAAATTAATATTATTAAAATAGTCATGAATACTTTTCGAATGGCATATATCATGTTAATAAATCAATAAAATTTCATAATAAAATATGGTGGCTAACCTGGAGATCACATGGGTGAAGGTCCACCTCTCACCGTTTTCTCTACTAACAGATGGTACAGCCAACTTAATTTTCAGCAGAAGCTGCAATATAGCTTTACCATATTATAAACAAATACTGTCTTCGACTTACATAACTTTATCTTTATCATCTGTAATGTGCTCGACCACCCTCATCAGATAATTTAAAGGTATTTCCAGATTTTCAATGCTCGTCTCAACTTCATCTGTGCTTTGCATATCTATTAATCTGTTGATTTCATCCGATAACAGCTCTATGATCCGACATTCATCAGATTTTATCTAAAAAGTGTAAGATAATGTTAATCTATGTTCAGTTGTATCGCTGTTGAGAATAAAATAATAGTTTAATAAGCAGAAAGGACCACAGCAGTCAATTTACAAAAGATTAACTAACTATGTAAACGGGATATGCAAACTTATTTTTATGGTATCACAACACTAGGCTCCTAAGCTTAACAAAACAATATAGGACATTTTATTTAAATGAATAGGAGCTGTGTATGTTTTTTTTGGCTGGTAAAATATGATTTACACTTACTTCAAATGGATAGTTATATTCTCTGACAATTTTATAGTATTTGTTCCAGTATGGGGCATTTTCGCCCCAATTGATATTATTCCAAAGGAAAGAATCCTGTTTTTCAACCACCTTGCTTTTATCCAAGTTAAGCATTTTTGTTAAGTGTTGAATATCATCCACAATTTCCTTAGTATGAACAATGATGTCAGTTTTATTCTTTGCCATTAAGTTCTGTGTGGTTTTAGAAAATTTATTTACTTGTAGTGTTGAACAATTTAACCTAAAATTGAATATATTCCAATTTTATATAACCCACATATTTGTATTCTATATTTACTACTAAAATCTACTGATACAACCTAGCTACTTATTAAAGTCCATTATTTAACAATTTAAACCAATACCAAAAAAAATTATTTAAATAATACTATGAGCCATATACAATTACAAAAAAATAATTTTTCAATCCCAACAAGTACTTTGAAATGTAAGCATATTTTAGCAAACAAACACTTCTGCTTTAAATAAATATAAATTAACAAATAATTACTAACAAAAGAGACAACGTTTGGTATTCTGTATAGATTGGCATAAACAACCTCTGTAGTTATTTTAGCTTAATGCTAACACAGTATTGTTAATATTCTGACATATTATAATTGACTTTTTTCATTTTTTTATGAAGATTACCTAAACATGGGACTGACTTACTTAAGAAAAACAAATGAAATATAAATTTAACCTGTTATTAACATCCTCCATATCATACACTGTATTTGAGATTTGTCTCCGTGGTACTAGCACTTTGGCAGGGACATGTTCTTCAAACATAAGGTAGCTCCTACCTACATCTTTATCTAAGTTACACTGTACAATATTATCTTTATACTCCAATATGTTTGGAAGAGGCATAGTTGTTACAACAATTGTCATAAAGGAATGCTTCTCAGTGTAGGATTCAGGAAATGGATCTTCGCTAAGAGGGTTAAGGAATAATAATTAATGTAAAAGTACAAAAGGATTGAGGTGATAAATCTAATGCCTTCATCACACTTATATGGAAGCAATTTTAATTCTAATTCTATTCTTAAAATAAATACTAACTTGGCTGGACCACATATCATATTGCTTTCACTTATGGCATCTGTACATTCCCAACTATCTTCTATGTCACTTAAATTATTATCTTTTGGGAGATCTGAAATGATAGTGAATTCATTATTTGCTGACTTTCTTCTAAAAGTAATTTGCTTCATTCATTGCTACTAAGGTGCAACTAAGGAAAAAAGAAAACATGGATAAAATAAGCTGTCAATCTCATTTTCTTAAACTTAAAATATGTTCCCATAATTATCATGCAAAAAACTAAACACAATGCAAAATGAAAAGTGTATTTAACGGTTTACCATTTTTCATATATAAGTTAATAACATGAATTATCATTAAGAATGGTTCTATTAAATAATATTGTTACATTAATAATAATGAGAGGACCCGGGCTCTGCACCAATGTAGCACCTAGCCTTCCTTCAAGTCAACCAATTTAAATAGACAAATGTCAGTTTAGAACAGAGATAAAGAGAAAGACAACAATTTGCTTTAAAAAAAACTTACTTTTAACTAAAGCTAAGCTGTCAATGGTTAGGTCTTGTTGTTTGTGGTAATTTCTGGACACAAAAAGTGCAAGCTGACTACAACAACCATGATGTAAGGTTCCTGGAGGACCCGGACCAATACCTTTACATGTAACTGTATAGTTTGGGTACCTTAGCACAATATTGCTGCACCTGTAGAAGAGTAAAAAAATTACTATCAAAACATTTTGCAGTTTATGCCATCAAAATTTATAAACATCTAAAATTTTATCTTGTAATATTTAATATTTTACTATTTAAGATCACATACCAATCATGAAACTGTTCTCTTGTCCATTCAAATAAATGATCCCATCTCCTCAAACCATTTTTCTCCATAGCTTTGAAAAGGACATTGAAGTCGGCATTAGGAGTTGTGATAACTGCTATATGTGGTTGTATGAAACCAAAAATATTGTGGACGAGTCTTTCTAGGTCATGAGGTAACATGTGCTCTATCATCTCTATTGCAACAACAGCATCACAACCAATAAGTCTGTAGTCGGGGTCAGCTGCATTTCCTTGAAATAACTGAAAATATAATGAAGTTTATGTTAACTCTTAAAACACCCTAAAGACCCAAACTAACACAATACCAAACAACAATGTCTATAATTTTGGATATAATTATTTATTAGCAATAATTATATAAATTGTTGACTTTTTTAACAAATGAAATTGTGTAAAAATGTAAATGTGCAGCTTGGCTCAGCAATCGGATTTTTACTTTGCACTTTATTAATCAAAGTATTAAATCATAATTTTATGTAAAATAAATTGTCACTATTTTCATACTGTAAAATAAATTAAAGTATCCTATTTCCCCAGTGCACAATAATCTTCTTCCATTTGTTTTCTAAATTATAGTAACTAGACATTGAAGTATAACCATTACAGGATTTTTAGTTATTTTTATATAATTTTAGTACTGTGCACTCCTCTGTATAAACTTTATATATAAATATTTGGTACATGTCACAATTGTTGATTCATGTAATAAAGATGAAATTGTGTGACTTATTAAATGTTTATATTTGATGATTTAGATGTTGATTATTGTCACAAAAAAATTAAACAGGTAATTTATTATTTTGATACTACTTACAATAATTTGCAAAGGAGTTTCTTGCTTAGGTGTATGTTCTCCATGGACCACAAGATCAGAAGAGCAATGCAGTGGCATCATTTCCATATCTACTCCAAGGATATATTTTACCCCAGGCACTTCTTTCAAGTATTTTATAAAGCTTATATCATGATAACCAAGGTCAACAATCTGCAAAAAGACATTGTTGTTACTTACTTATATCGAGGATAACTATACAAATGTGTAAGTGGCTTACTCAATGATAAGTAATCCTTTGTCACCGACTCTCACAGCATTTACAGGAGTTGAAAGAGTATCACAGATCATTAGGGGTACAGACAGGAAAGAAGTAGAGAAGGGAGTGGGTATAGACTCCAATCACCTTAATTATCAAACAAGATATAAAAATCCTTTTATTTCACACTATTCTCCACTTTCTATATTCTGTGAAGTCATGATAAGTACTAACCCAGTTCAACCCACCTCATTTAAAGTAGTAGAGTGGTTCTTTCATGGTGTATTCATAAATATCATTTTTATATATTTAATTAAAAATCACCAAGGTAAATATTTTGTTTCATTTAATTACTTTACTTCTCTTAATCATATATTAGTTACATATAACATTAGATAAACGGCAGTAGGATTTATTTTTATTTAAATTTTGGATTTATTTTAATTTTGGCTTTATTTAAATTAGATAGCACACAATTTTGAATAATTGTTATAACAAACCTTTTCTAGCTTTCCACGCCACTGTTCATCCAATAGGCAGTCATTAACAGCAGCATACCGCTGAACGTACATAGGTGGGAAGAAAACAACACCTTTTTCATCATCAAATTCAGCAAATACTTGCTCTTCTGATTCATCTTCATCCAAGTTACCGTGATTATTTTTAAAAGCAAAACTGAATCGCTTGTAATAAGGTACAATTAATCTTTCCAAAACAGTAATTATTGACTCTCGAAAGAATATCAGGGTTTGCAATGCAATAATCATGGTAGACGACTTGAAGATTTGACAATAATTTCCGTATTCAGTAAATTATCTTTCGATGAAAACTAAAGAAGCCGCCAACAGTGACGAGATATTCATAATTTTGCGATTTGTTTTTGTTTTTTCTTGACAAACAAAACTGACGTTTAGTTTTTTAAAATACTGTGACACAGAAATTAGAATGAAGCCTTTAAACTTCTTGAAAGGAAAAAGTTCCAAGCTTTCATTAACCAAAAAAGTACCAGCGTAAAAAATTTTAGGGTACTCATAATTTATGACAATGTTATTAAAATATATTTCAAATATTTTCTTATTAATACAAATGTTTATTATGAACAGGGTGAAACTCTGGATCTTTCAATTTTTAGTCTTGCCATACACCCAGTGATTAAAGTTCTAAAATCAAAATTTAACGTTTGGTATTCCGATGATGGGACCCTGGTAAGCGATGTGACCTCTGTACTTCCCGACTTCTGTACATTTGTCTGGAACTAATCTAGAATATATTTAATACTAGCTTACATACACAGTTTATGTTTCTAAGACTAATAGTTTTGTAAGTATTAAGAAAAGACGATATAGAAGATTTTATTACGGTCAACTTTTTAATCATCGTATGCTGAAAGACGTTTGACGTCAAAATATATATCTAAAAACTGTCCTAGGTACAACAGGTTCCTATATAGTAAATTTAAAGCCTTAATTGGAGTGAATAATTTTTTTAATGGAATGCAATATTAGTAATGGCAACAAATTTGATATCAACTTCAATTCATTAACCGTAGTAACGCTTAATTTTTTATAGGCAACCCGATACTGATGCGTTGTATTATATCAATAATTCTTTTAATAATCATAATATTATATTTAACAAATTATCGGGTAAAGCAGTTAACGATCTGATTTTTAAAAGCCTATTTTAGTAATTTACGTTTAATTTTAGTTCGTTATATTATTTGTATAACTGATGATAAAAAGTGAGTGACGATTTTACTGCTGCAGTCTGGTTGATCGTTTTCCGGTACTTTGTCGGTAATTTCTAAACCTTACTCTACTTGACACTCAAATCAAAAACCATAGGATGGCGTTTTGTCCAGTTTTCTATTGCATCGCAAGAAATGCCCTCAGTCATTAGCCCTTACCTTACCTTATAAGAATTTTATACGTTGCATCCTTTGTATTCAATGCCATTCTTATACTGAACACATTTGCACAACACACAGCAACCGGCGATACTGAATAAAAAATTACAAGACCCATTAAAATAAATCTTTTATCAATTTAAGCAAAATTTTGGATGACCTACCAAATAAAGTGTTCAATTAGGAAGTTTACATAAGTCAAATTACTCGTAAATATATTAATTACGTTATGGAGTGCAGCGAGTACATAGAGTATTCACTTTTTAGCGAGTGAATGTATCAGCAACGGTCAGCTCCATGAGGCCAATGTACATGACGGACGTCTTGTCGGCATTTTGGTAGCAGTTCCAATCAGCGGTGCATCTTACTTGCCGCATTAGCTGCCTTGGATACTCTATGTCCGCAAAAAAACATCACGACTTTATCCCAATCGAGAGTGGTATGGTCCGAGGTTGGCATATCATTTGTGCACAAAGTATACCGTTTTGGCGACAGATAGCCAGAGCTTGAGGTACACCTGTTTGATTATATCGTACAACTGAATCTTCGAACTTTCGACCACTGTCGCCTGTAGTTCGCTTTCCTTATAGTTCGCGCATCGGTGAGGCCACACCCCTAATTGATGCGGCCACAATGGGGGCGCGGGGAGCTCAGCTTTGAAGCTGTATCTGGGTTAACGGCAGACACCATATCCACCGCGAGGTCTGGGATGCTTGTTTGTCGTTGGCCCTGGGTCTCCTAGCTCCCATGGACTCAGGCGCTTAATCGAGAGGATTTGTCGCCAAACAAAAAAAGACTGGGCTGGATAACGCACATCTTCTTTCAGCGTGCCTGGAAAAAGAGATGTGTTATCCTCGAGGTGGAGCTACTTAGGTGGCCAATACTGGTGAGGTTGCGGAAGTGTGTGAAAGTGTTTCCGTGACCACGCTGATACATACCGAGGTGGGACAACGCCAAATTTTAGTCGGTGAGAAACCCACATAATTTATTCTTGTCCCTGCGTGACGGGCATGCGTTTTGTGCATTTTCTTTACGTAAAAAAATCCGCAAGGTCCGGGCCGTCTGCTTTGTCCTGTAGCTTGCGGTCATTGTTAGATTTCGCCAGAACCTGCCGGTCTTCCAATTAAAAAGAAACTGTGCCTTGCGCATTATACCATTAAATAGGTAATCGGCAGCTGTGTTATTATTGCTTGGCTTGGCTCTCCGTTATACGCACTTAGGCCGAGGTGATGGGAATTAGGGACCAGGACAAGATACAGACACGCCTTTCAGAAGGCTAACCGTGCTCTGCCAGAATATGCCTTGCGAAGTGAATATTTATCTTATGTCTCTTATTTTTATATAACCCAACATAAATCTACTTCGGACCTAAACACCAGGTGCCAACCACTACATTTAGATGCAAATGGCCCATATTGTGCTAAGCATACCTGCCCCTTACGTCTCGAAAAGCACCCGCACTGCTAGTAACCGCACCCTAATAAAGTTCGCCCGAACACTTACATACGGCAATCGACCTGGCAGCAGCTATAGCTAGCTCTTATCAGCGATGTTTCTTACTTCTAAGAAGACTGTAAAGTTAAGGGCGTTTACTTTGTAGTTCTTCCTCCTAGCCTTATTCCCAAATTACTAGGGGTCGGCTTCTAATTCAACTAAATTTTACCTGAATATCAATTTTTACACAGAGCGACTGGCATCTGACTTCCACAACCCAAAGAATTGAATTCGAAGGATAGATTAATTGTCGGGATATTTAGAGGCACTGACATTCTTTAACGATAGTCAAAGGTCCGCTTGACGACCGGGACTGACTTTTTACGTGCACATTTGACGCATCTTAATTTTCAGGCAATCGGGTGATGGGCCCCTTTTGCCCTAACCTAACTAAGAAACCACAACACAAAGCCATTGTCCCACCACGGGGTTCGAACCCACGACCTTTGGTTTGTAAAGCAAGGGCCTATACCACGGAAGCACTTTGTAGTTCATGATTAATAAATAAGTATTGTATGTATGCTACTTACTCCTATGCATGAACTTAAATTTGGCCCTGGTAATTTTTGCGCACCTGCAGAGTCTGTGCCCTGTGTCTAGACACCAATGACACCGCCCCAATCTCGGCACTGGCCCTCTGGTGACTAATGGATCATATACTGGGCCAATATATAATGTGGTAAACCTTAGTCTCCTTCGCTGACTTAAATGAGGTAGGAACGTAGAGAAATATTTAACTGAACAATTTTTTATGAAGCCTCTTCTGTTTGATATTTCACTTGATATTAATTTAAAAAACTACCCGTAAGTGATAATTTTTTAAACACATCGTACCCACACTCCGTTTAAAATTAAATCTCTTAAAATTGCGAGGAAACCGCTAGATATAAATATATAAGAAATATTTACGATTGATATTTCTTATACTTACGTATACAAAAGCCGTGAAAGTAAAGATCATTGTAAGACTCAGTCCTATTGTCTATTATGTATCTGTTGATTTGCTACAGCCGGTTTTACTTATGCAAATTACCCGCTCTTGTGAAACGTTCGAGCTCCTTAAATCGGCGATATATTCTAATGAATATTAACAAATCATTTGACCTTACAAACGTGATCCTCAACATTAAGTTTCTATTGAAATATTAATCAGAGCAACGGCATTTGGTAATTGGCATAATTATGATAAGATAAATTTACTAGGAAAAATTTAAAAAATATAGATTTGTCTATTGATGTTCCTATTACAATAGATACTTGATGAACCGGACTAATTGTTGTCGTTTAGATAGAAGAATGTATAAAAGGATTGATTGAAAGTTATTTTAGTACTAAAAATTTAATAAATATTTTTCTTGAACTTAACCTGCCTGGAAGGGGTGTTGTAAGTTTAACGTGTCTGTGTACCTGTGAGTCTGTCTGTGGCATCGCAACTCCTAAACGAATGGACCGATTTTGATGCGTTTTTATGCGATGTTTAAAAGAATACACAAATATTCATACGCTTTGACATTCTTTACGTTAAGCAGAGATGGCGTGATAGGTGTGCCAATTCTACAAAGTTATAGTTGATCGCGGTACATTTATAAGTCCAGCATTTGGTAATATAAATGGTCCAGTATTTGTTTTAAGCAGTGAGCAACACTGTTATAATGAAAAAGAATTTCAATAGAAATAAACAGAGCAGAGTATAATGAAACAAGAATTGTTTTCACAGACAATTGCAAAACAAAATTATAATTACCCTTGTTTTTATTAAATAATCAAACCATAAAATAGACTTTTATGAACATTTTACAGAACCAATCTGCAAGGGAATTATTTGAAAGGATTCAAATAAATCTTTTTTCCTTATCTATTTATAAGTAACGGAGTTCTGAGGTAATAAATATATAAAAATGCAACCGAATTGCTCTCCGCTGGACGTTCTTCTTTTTTAAAGTCGTTTTAAAAGTGTTTGGCGCAGTCGCTAAGCCGTCGGGTCCGATATCAAGGGTCGTGACTTCAATTCTTATCTTAAGAAAATCTTACGACCTACTGTTAATTATTCCAGATCTAGGATAACATGCTATTTATGTTAATAAATGGCCCTTAAAACACAAGAATTATATTAAAGTCAGTATTTTCAAAACTAAAATAATTTTATCAAATTTAAGCTAGTAAAGTAAAGTAACAGCCTATTTTCAAATTGTCCCACAGCTGGGCAAAGGCCTCCTCTAGATTGAGAGTATAGGGCATCGTCCACCACGCAGCCCCAGTGCGGATTTCTGAACTTCGCATATTAGATATGCAGGTTTCCTCACGATGTTTTCCTTCACCGCCGAGCACGTGGTAAATCAGCACTT